>PVJS01009793.1:0-49491 GCA_004027185.1 Glis glis
ATGGATGGATGGATGGATGGATGGATGGATAGGTGGGTGGATGGTTGGATGGATGGATGGATAGATGGATGGATAGATGAGTGGATGGATGGGGTGAATGAGTGGATGGATGGGATGGATGGATGGATGGATGGATGGGATGGCTGGCTGGCTGGATGGATGGATGGATGGATGAGTGGATGGATGGGTGGGTGGGTAGATGGTTGGATGGATAGGTGAATGGGTGGATGGATGGGTGAATGGGTAGATGGATGGGATGGATGGATGGATGGGATGGATGGATGGATGGATGGATGGAGAATAAATGAAGCCTCAAGAGGTCTTTTCAGATCTAAAGCTAACTCAGGGATTTGTTTAACGTCATAGGTCTTGCTCTCCAGCGGTAACCAACCCTGCCTGCCTCCAGTCACCTGGTGCTGGGAGGGGACAGTGAGTCTGGCAGGGCAGGTGCCATCCATATGTTTCTGTGCTTTTGGGGACAAAGAAGAGCAACGTTCAACCCCAGGGATGTGCTCCTGCGAGCCAGTATCAGAGATGCTAGGCTGTGCGTTCTGGAGGATTGGCCCCCGGTCCACATTTCCAGGCTCATCCTCCATCCTTTGCCCACCCTGCCTCCATGTTCTCTGTCCCCATTTCAGAAGCTGCTCCTTATTTCCAGGGGCATCCTTCTGTTTTGCTCTAATGGGCCGAAGCTCAGGTGCGAGGTGCCAGTGGGGGCTCTCCTTGTTCATGCAGAGCACAGCTCCTGTGCTCCTCGGCTAATGGCTGAGAAACAGACTGATGCTTAGCACTGTTCCATGCTGGAGCAGCCTCTAGGCACTGGACACTAGGGGGTCCAGGTTGAAATATGATCCTCCCGTCACCTCTGCCTGGTGGCTTCTCTTTCCCAGTTAACGATGAGTGCTCCGTCAGTGGCTGCTGTTATAACCACCCAGGCCCCAGCCTCTCACCCTCCGCGTGGTGGAAGAGCAGCACGGACTGGTGTGGAGGCTTGTGGGTGGACAGCCAGGAGGAAGGACGCACGCCCAAGTTGGAATGCATGTGTCCATGGGGCTGCATGGCTTATAGAGACGGCGGCACCCCCAAGCCAGGCCACCAGGGCCCTCTCTGGCCCCTGTGGTGGGCAGTTCTGCTGCAGTCCACCTGCCCCTGCAGAGCACACGTGTTCTGTTCCCGTTCCTTCCTGGAGTACCCTGTGTTTGTTTAGTATGTACTGACTGAGCACAGGCCCCGGGCCCCTGTTCCTGATGCAGCCTTGAACGCAGTGGGCGGGAGCTTCCTTACCCTCCCCTGGCCGGGGGGGGGGGGCAGCACATGGCCATGCCCGGTGTCAGGTGGGGATTAAAGCTTGTGGAAAGATCACATGGGGTGAGAGTTCAGAGGTCAGAGGGCTCCACTCAGACACAGAAGGTCCAAGAAGACCCCTGACAAGGTGGCATCTAGCAGGGCCCAGTTACCAGCTCATGCTCCTACCTCCCAGTGGCTCCTCCATCCTCACAGCCTCCCAGTTCTGCAGATGGAAGAAGAAGGTGCGTAGAAGGTGCTCAGAGAAGGTGCGTAGCCAGCCCAGGAGTGCACAGCACAGTGGCAAGTGGCAGGAGAGGAGCCGGTCTTCCCTCTTCCAGAGCCCTTACCAACTCCACCCGGAGAGCAGCCAGATGGCGTGCCCAGGAGGCTCGTGGCCACGTGGAAGAAATGAGCGAAAAGGACAGGAAGTAAATATCCTGAGACGTTAGCAAGCAAGTGTGACTTTCCCTGCTTCTTTGTGTTATTATTATTGTTTACTTTCCAAATTTTCTGCAGTGGGAATTTATTTCTTTAATTAACAGGTATAAAAGAATAAAAACAAACAAACCTGATCTGATTTTTTTGGGGGGGGGGTACTGTGGTTGGAACTCACGCGATACCCCTGACCCTTTATTTATTTATATTTTGAAACAGAGTCTTGTTAAGTTGCAGAGGGTCTCGCTAAGCTGCTGAGGCTGGCCTTGAACCTGCAATCCTCCTGTCTCGGCCTCCCAAGTGCTGGGATTTCGGGTGTGTGCCACTGTGCCTGGCTACCTGATCTGATTTTTAAGAGTCGTTCGAATGTCTGCTCTTCTTGAAATAGGAGGACCAGAACACTTTGAAGTGACAGAGGTCCCTCCAAGTGTTGACAGGAGTTAAGGGATGTCCACTAAAGGCAATGGGACACACCTGGGCATGCTAAGCCGTGCAGACCCCTCCCTATCTTCAGATAACAGGGAGGGCAGCTCACTCTATCACTCACAGAAAGCTTTTATGACAAGCCCTCAGAGAAGTGAGAATAAGTACCCAGCAGTTATCCCTGCAGGAAGGGTCAACAGGGCAGGTCCCCTGCCCCCACTGACCAGGGCCTGGGGACAGAGGCCAGTGGTGAGCCTCACTCCTCCAAGGACTGGCTGGGGGGGCTCCACCAAGCAAACAAGTCGGAGGTCTGGGATGGGAATGGAGTCCTATTTTTGGTCACACAATAGGAGCCATATCGCCGAGCTCTCTACTGTGGCTGCGTTTGTCCTCAGCCTCCTGAGCACCCTCCCAGGCCGTCTGCTGCTGCTAAGAGAGTACTGATTCTCTCTCCACCGAGAATCTGGGCCACGCGCTCCAAGCGGGACCGTTCCTCCTGGGAGGAACACGAGGAGAATCATTTCGCCGACTGGAGGTAATTAAGCGACCACACTGGCAGGGAACGCGCATTATATGATGATTAATCCCAGGGACCGCGAGGAGGTTTTTCATCTTCAAAACTCTCCTCCGCTCCTCATTAATCATCTGAGCTCCAGGGAGGGGAGGGCTCGTTCTCCTCCCGGAGTGGGGAAACTGAGTGATCTGTGTCACCCCCACCCCAAGTACAGAGTGGAAAGAGTCTCAGTGGGGAGAACTGGGGGAGTTTGGGGGGGCTCCTGGGCTACCCCTCCCCCAAGCATCTCATCCTTACAGCGTCTCCCTGCTTCTCAGCTTCGCCTGGGCTCAGGCTCTGGAATCAATAAAAATGTTATTTTAAATAAAAAGAGCCACCCGGCTCCGCTCGGCGCCATCGACTGCCTTCCCCGCTTGCTTTTGTTCTGCCGTCTTGGGCTCCCGCACATTTTCAGCTCGCAGCCTCCCTGGGCAAGCCGACGGTCTTACCATGCTCTTAGCGAGCAGTTTAAAGGAAAGAGCTGTTTTGTTCTCCAGTGCCTCCCTTTCCCAACTGGGCCACACTGCTATAAATACGGCGCATCCTGCTTTGCATTCAAATTGTGGTGAAAGTTTGAGGCTGTAAATAATACACTCTCGGTGCTCGAGACAGGATTATTATTATTTTTTCCTCTGGTTCTTGGAGCTGGTGATAAATTAAACATTTCGTTGGCTCCCCACACCCTGCAGCCGACATACATTGTTCCCTGTTTGCCATCAAGGCTTAAAGGTGACCTGTGGGTCCCAGGAGGCCTGGAGAGACACTAGGGCTGCATGCCCAGGGGCGAGGGGGTGGGGTGCTTTTCTGAATCAGGGCTTCCCTTTGATGTTTTCTCTGGACCATCTTCCAATAACAAAGGCGTTCACCCTGAAGTCACAGGTTGTCATTTTGCACAGGGGGAGAAACTCAGGCTGACAGAAGATTTCTAGAGGGAGCCTGCCCCTCCCACACCCTGGGCCCTGCCCCTGGGAAGCGCTGATTCTCCTCTGGGGGTGCAGGGCTGGTGGAGATGGGAGCAGGCGCTGTCCCTGGCCTGTCCTGGCAGCAGCAGGGCCAGGGGCTTCGTGGGCAGAAAGAGCCCGCCAGCTGGGCAGATGGCCGGCCTGGCTCAGCCCTGGCTTCCTGATCTTGTGTCTCTTCTCTGGCTCAGTTTCCTCACTTGGATGAGTTGAAAACAGCCCCCTTAGACCATGGGGAGGAGCAGGGAGGCCTCTGAGGTGTTTGCTGGGGAGCAGCCATGACCAAGGACCAGAGTGCTCGCCGGGCATCTGCCCAGCCTGATGGCACCCATCAAGAGCAGCGAAGACACGTTGGGGTAGGGTCCAGCCCCACAGGGATCCCCTGTGTCCTTCCCTCATTCGCTGACCTCCATGTGTCTGTCAGGAGCTGGGTCCAGGGAGTGGTGGACAGCACCGGCGCCAGATCCCCAGGTCTGCCCTGCCTCCTCCCTGGGCACCTCACCATCCTGCCTCCACTCTGGGCTTGGGTGGGCGATGGCCACGTAGGCAGAGGGGTGCCCTGCTCTCTCCTCTCTGTTTACCCAGGAGGAATAAGATGCTTACTCTGACTCTAACTAAGCCGGGGCCCTCAGACATCCCAACCAAATGGGGCAAGCCAGGCTGGCGATGGCGCCAGGCTCCTGAGGCCCAGGCAGGAGGCAGGAGAAGCTGGTGTGTTCATCCTGGAGGCCCACGGAGACCTGTGGTTCCTGGCAGACTCGGGGCAGGTCTGGGAGGCTCCTTCCCTCCCCTCCCCTCTCCCAGGCTCCCAGCCCCTCCAGGAGTGAGGTAGGATAGAAGGAATAAAAGAAGGAGGGCACTAGGTGTGGTGGCGCACACTTATAATCCCAGTACTTGGGAGGCTGAGACAGGAGGATTGCAGGTTCAAGGCCAGCCTCAGCTACTTAGTGAGGCCCTCTGCAACTTAGTGACACCCTGTTTCAAAATAAAGAATTTAAAAATAGGGCTTGGGGTGTAGCTCCGAGGTAGAATGCCCCTGGGTTCAATCCCCAGTAGTGCAATAAATAAATAAATAAATAAATAAATAAATTAAAAAGAGAAGGAAAGAAAGAAAGAAGGAGGGCATAAAGGAGGAACAAGGAAAATGTAACTTAGATACGGAAACCTGTGGAAAGTTCCCCAGTGCCCTTGCTCCTCAGCCAGGCCTGTTAGTCCCAGGGTTCTGAGGGATTTACAAGTCTTTATTAATTACCCTGAGCTCAGTTGACTGTCCTTAAAGAGGCATCTATTGATCAGAGAGCACACAAAAGATCCAAAAGATGCCGGACACCATACTGGAAACCCACTCACTTGCAAAATACCTTGGACTATTCATTCTCCAACCTGGGAATAGTTACACAGGAGAGAGATCTATTGGTCAGGGGGCAGAGGTCACACACAAGAGTAGTCTCAGGCTGGGCGTGGTGGCGCACGCTTGTAATCCCAGTACTTGGGGAGGCAGAGATCGGAGGATCCGGGTTCCCGGCCAGCCTCAGCTGTCTCTCTCTCTCTCTCTCTCTCTCTCTCTCTACCTAGTGAGGCCCTCCGCAACTTCATGAAACCCGGTTTCAAAATAAAGTATAAAAAAATAGGGCCGGGGGTGTAGCGCAGAGGTAGAACGCCCCTGGGTTCAATCCCCAGTACCACAAAAAAAAAAAAAAAAAAGAGTAGTCTCCCTGGGCGCTGTTAGCAGTCCATGAATAGTTTAAACAAAAGAGATGCTACTGACAGGCAGTGAAGGCCCCCTCAGGACCTGGAAGATGACCTAAGCCCCCTGAATCTCTTGCGACTATCCAACCAATGTCACCCTCACACACCTCCTCCTACCCACCCTGCAAGAAGGTCTCCCTGAAAAGAAGTGAACCCCAAAACACATCTCTCGCTCTGGAGGTGGCCCGAGTTCTTCCTTGAACGTGTATTTCTTGCTTTCTGAAATAAATCTCTGTCTGTCTCTGGCACATGCTGAAATTTTTTTCCTTCACGTAAGCCAAGGACCCCACCGGTCAGTCCTCTCTCCACAGTTAGGAACTACCCTGGATTGTGTGTGTGACAGGAGGACCTGGGACACCCTGTTTCTATAGCAGCCTGGAGCTGGGTGTGGGGCAGGACTGTGTTCAATAGAAGGAACCAATGTAGTTGCTAGCCCTCTTTCCCCCCAGGCAGGCAGCTGGCCAGGCTGGCCCCTCCTGGTTTCCCCCATGCCCACCCCAGCAGGTGCTTCCCATCTCCGGCAGACAGGACTGACCAGGAGAGACAGGAGGGGAGCTGGCCGCCCAGCGAGGGGAGCCGCGGCTGCCGGATCACTCGAGCTTTGCCAGGAACTTATTAAGATCAAGGTATTTGATGCCACAAACATGGCTTCTTTTGCGGCCTTTGTCCTGGGACCAAGTCCTTGGCTTATTTCAGAGGCTGGCTCACCTAGCTGGATGATGGGCATCCAGCCCCAGGCCTGGTATACAAGATGCCCACCCTTAGCAACCCATTCCCATGTGGCACTGTCCTTGTAGGCTGCTCTAGAGGGACACGGATCCCACCAAGAGTGACTGACCTGGTCACAGGGTTCCCTACTGGGCGCCGGAATATTTTTGGTCCAGTGGTGGGTGGGAGAGAAGCAGAGAATAGGGACATCATAAGAGGAAGAGGACGAGAAAGGTCAGTGGGTCAACAAACCTGGCCAGTCCTCCTTGCACACCTCTAAGCACCGACTGGACTGACTTCACACTTAGGCTTGTGAGATCTGCTCCTGGACCTTGAAGGACACAGATGCTCATGGCACAAACAGGAAATCAAGGAACGGAGGAAGAAAGGGCTGTCCTGGGCCAGGACACTTGGCTGGACACAGGTGGCTGGGTCCTGGGCCTCTTTCTGTCAGCAGCCCATTGCTCCAGTCCCTCCCTGGGGCAGAGCCGCACTTGATCCTTGGGAGGGTCACCCAGAGGGTAGCGGGTGGAGCGCAGAAGGTGGACAGCAGGGAAGGTCCCCTCTCACCTCTGCCGTACAGAGGTGCTGACTGGAGGCCTGGCCCATCCCCAATTTACCAGACCCTCTAACTTGACTCCTGCACCGACCCAAGGAGCCCGCAGGGACGGGCTGCTGCAGATGCACACGAGCCGTGGGTTTCTGTGCTGTTTCTTGGCAGAAGGGCGGTAGTGGCAGGCTGGGCACTGCACAGCTCTCCTGCTGGCTCCAACTGCAAACGCAGAAGAGCGATTCAGGGTGCATGGCTCATCTCCCCTTCCTTCTCTGGGCTCAGAGACGCTGAGCTTCCCGAGCTGAGCCTCTGAGGAGGCCTGACCTCCAGGCCCTGCTCTGGTGGGACAGCAATCCTCAGAGGCAGTCCGGCTCTTGACACTGCAATGGGCTGGGGGCACGGCGGTGGGGTGGGGGGCACCTCTGGAAGCCCACTGCTTGGCTCTCCCAAATGTCAGGATCTGGGGCCATGGAAGGGAGGCTGGGCCACTTCTGGGGTCCCAGCTGCATGGCTGTGGCTGGCGCAGGGAGGGGGCTGCCTCCTGGTGTCCAACTCCCACCTTGAGCTGAGTCCAGTCCCAGCAGTGGGACAGGCAGGCTGGCACCAGGGGTCACACACCTGGGGTCCCAAGGGGGCTTTGCCTGCAGAGACCCTCCAGGAGCCACAGCTACCCAGGGAATTTCCCAGCAGGCACCAGCCTCCTTCTGAAGTCGGTACTTTGTTCTAAGACTGTCAGCCTTTGGGCACCAAAGAGACCGGAGTAGTGGCAAGACGGTGGAGATGCAGCCTGGACTTTGTCTTGGGCCTTGAGTTCAAGTCAGTGGGAGTGCTAGGTGCTCCAGGGACCAGAGACAGGACAGATGGGTCCCCGCACCGTGGACATCTGGAGGGCTCGTTCTGGGAGCTGGCCCTCCCCAGGCAGCCAGGCAGGAGCGTTGACTAGGCTGCACCCAGACCCCAGGGCTGGAACAGAGGGGACAGTGTCCCTGTCTCGGGCTCCTTGTGCAGGCCTGACCAACCTTCCACCCTCCTCTCATTGGCGTCCCACAGAGACACACGTGAAGACACACAGAGACAGCTCATAGACACATGGACACACACGCATGGACACGCTCACGCACGCACACGTGCCCTCCCACACTCCGCCTGTGACCTCTCACATGCACTTATCCGCAGTCCCCCATGCTTCCTTCTCTGCGTTCTCCCCTGGGTCCCGGCAGGGGTTCCCCTCAGGGGAGCTGAGCAGCACCAGTGAGAGCCCCCGCCCGTGCCCTCCCTGCAGCGCCATGCCACGTGAGTGCCCAGCCAGGGACGCGTGGACCCCTCCCCCGCTCAGCGGGGGCCCCTGCCATCTGTCTCGCAGGACGCTAGGGACGAAGGACAAGCTGTGCAGCTCCGGGGCTGCTCTGCCTGAAGGAACTCGGCGATGACAACCACCCACGTTTGCTGGGCAGACTGTGGCTTCAAAACCCTCTTCCATGCCCCCATCAGTGCCGAAGGGAGGCAGGCTGGGGCTCCCCGTTGGACAGGTGAGGAGGAGGACAGGAGCCAAGTCCCGCCAGCACAGCCCCTGCCCCAGCCTCAGGACCCCAGCAGGTCTCTAAAATCAGATGCTGAGCCCCGCCTGAAACCCGCCAGGAATCCCGGGAGCAGTGCCCTTGGAAAGCACTTTCTTCCGGTCACTTGTGGGTGACCTTGGAGAATAGCCCAGCCAGCACTGCCCACACCTCCCCTACGGGAGACCCTAGCCACTCTGTGTGACACTTTAGCACAGAGTTGGGAAAGGCCCTGCCCCGCCAGGCACAGAGGTGGCCCTGCTCCACCTTCTGCCTTACATGTCCTCTGGCCACTTCGTCTTCCTGGCCCCAAAGTAGGGCCCTCTGTTACCCTGTCTCCTGGGTCCTCAGCCAGGGAGCCAGGGCTGTCCTGTTGTGCTCATTCCAGGGAGTCCCAGTGTCATGAAGGCCACAGGCAGCCGGCGATGGGCCGCGGTGTGGCCCCGGGTCAGTCATCTGTCCACTGGTGTCCCCCTGAGACCCTTTTCAGGAAAGCCACAGCAAGAACGCTACTCACCCAAGGCGCTCGGTGGGCTCCCTCACCCCTGCCACCGGCGCTGGCTGTCCCCAGCCCTGTGGGCAGTGCTGGGGGACAGGGTGCCTGCAGGCCAGCTCCCCGGGGTCCATAGGGCTCATTGCTGATCACAGATAAGCCTCTGAGGCCTTTCTCTGGCATAGTATCCCCCAGCGCCCCCCATCCTCAGAATCTCCTTGGACCTGATGTTCATAACTGGTCTTGGCCAAAGTGCTTCGTAAATACCATCAGGTACTGTTTACCAACATCCCATTAAAAAGCTCACGTGTAGCCAAGAAACACATTTTTGCAGTTCCCGGCCTCCTGAGCCAGGGCGACGTTCCTGGCCCTGGAGGGATGTTCGAGGTAAGGACACACAGGCGCTAGCGGAGCACAGGGCCCGGCCTGGGTGGCCTTGGGAAGGTGAGCCGTGGTGGGCGTGGTGTGACCACCATGATTTGCTTCCAGTGTTCTCGTGACGAAGGCCACACAGCTCCTTATGGAAAGTTTGGAGAAATGCAGAAGGCTTAAAGAAGATAATTAAGAGACACCCAGACGCAGCCACTGTTAACACTTCAGGCGCTCTGGGGCACGGCTGCCACCACACTCTGCCTGGGATTCTCCAACATGAGAAAGAGCACGGGGCCTCGCGTGGATTCACACCGTTTCTTCTCTCCTGGACTCTCCTGCCGACCGTAACTTCTGCTGCTCCCCCGTTACAGCGGTGACTTTGCAGGGCTCCCACGCAGCTCAGGTGGCTCCTGCCAAACCCCTTACCTGAGACGCGTCAGGTCCCTCTCACCTTCTGCCCATCATACAGGTGAGCACCTTTCCTGGGTCACATCTTGCCTGCAGAGCTGGGACCAAACCTGACTATCTGATTCTGGGAGCTGGGCTCTAACCCCTGGGCTGCCCTGCTCCCTTCTCATCCCGGGGGGCTGCGGGGGATGGTAAATGTTTCCTGGCCTTTAGGCAACATTCACAGAGGAAACCTCTCAAATGTGCCTCACACCCACTGCCCAGCTGTCCCCCTCCATCCGGTGGGGTGCTCACTGGGGCCAATACTTCCTCGGGGGCATCTCCCCACCCCAGCTCAGGTGCAGTCCAGTCACACAAAGCTACCGTGGGTCTGCCTTTGATTAAGAACATCGTATTCAGAGCATCGTCTGCTTGTTAACAACAGGAAGCACATGCTATTACAGAATTGGTCCTCTAAGGCCACTCCACCTATGGCCCTGCTAGGGTTTGTGCTTGGGATGACCCCCAAAAGCTCATGTGTTGACAGCATGTCCCCAGCACAGCAAGGCTCAGAGGTGAGGTGTGGCTGGAGGAGGTGGGTCACAGGGGGAGTGGTTCTGAGGACTATACATGTCCCTAGTCCCCTCTTCTCGCTCTCTCTGCTTCCGGCCACCATGATGTGAGAGTGGCCTCCCTCCACCATGCCAAGCTTGCCACTGTGATTTCTGCCTTGGAGCCGACGGACTATGGACTGAAACTTCAAAGCTGTGAACTCAAATAAACCTTTCCTCCTCTAAGTTGTGCTGGTCAGGTATTTTGGTCACAGCGACAGAAGAGCTAACTAAAAGAGGCCCCATGACTACGGGAACAGCTAAATCCTATGGTCTGCCGTGGCAGGTTTTCCTAGAAATCCACCAACATATAGCACTTATAGCTGACCTTTTGGGGGCTCCAGACCAAACTGTATTAGAGAATAATAGCAGCAATGACACGAATTGTATTTCTCCAAATGGTCCTGGGAGCCACGGGGACGTGCCCTGAGGACCCTGCATTCCGTGGGCATCAACCTCACCAGGGGATATGTCCTTGGAGAGACTGGAGCTAGCCGTTGGCTGGGGCCAAGGTGAGGCTGGCTGTCAACAGTGCTGGGTGACCCCACCCATGCGTCCCTGGTCACAGAAGGCACACCCAACTACCAGGAGGGCAGGTGGACTTCTTTCCATGCACCTGAAACTGTGCCCTCCTTTCTGCTTCCTCTCCTTGCAGGACTCAGGGAGGGAATTGCCAATGTATTTCCCCAAGGATGAGGACAAGGGGTGACAGGAAGCCATTGTCTCAGGGGCTTTGGGAGCCTGGATTCTGTCACGCTTCTCCCATCAAACAGGGCTCCCTCTCCCTCGGCTGCCATGGCCTTCAGGGAGGACAGATGGGCTCTGACTGATCAGCACCTCCTGCTCTGCACAACCCTCTGTGGGCTGGAAGCCTGGCCTCACTGGAGGATGGGTGCTGGGGACATGGGGTACAGACGAGTCACAAACTTCCTGGGCAGGCTCTCAGCCTCGCACGCTGTTCTTCAGGCTTGAGTCAGGGAACGGGTCACCAAAGCCAAGTCAGTCACGCAGACACAGGGGGCCTGGATCGGGGACTGGAGAGAGACCCCCAGGTGTACAGTCCTCACTAGCCTGAGAAATGTCCAATCGGCCTCCATACCCCCACCCCCACTCACTCTCCTGTTACCCTGTGCACGGTCTGCACAAACTCTGTTTATGTGCTTGCTGTTTGCTTATTTATTTGCTAGCTCCTCTTGCCCGTGAGAGTGGGTTTGTCAGCACAGACGAAGCATTTGCCTCGTCAACTCAGTTCTCAGCACTTGGAAGCATCATATAGAAGTTCATCAAGTGCATGAATGAACTAATAGGGCCCTTCTTTGTGCTGGGTGTGGAGCGAGGCGCAGGAAGTACAGAAGTGGTTAAGAGAGGGTCTCTGCCTTTAAAGCACTCACTACGGGAGGGAGGCACCCACTCGTAGGTACTTACCCAAGAGAAATGACAAGCTATGTATGTCCATAAAAAGACACATCGAAGAATAGTCATAGCGATTTCATTCATAATCACCAAGTGTTGGCAAACCCGAGTGTCTATCAACAGGAAAGCAGATAAACAAATTGTGATGTGGTCAGACTGTGGAGTATTATGCAATGATAATGAAGACCATCAGGCAATAACAGGCGAATCTCAAAAGTATTACGTTAAGCAAAAGAAGTCAGATACAAAACACGGTGTGATTCCAGGTATATGAGATCTAAGAGCAGGCGGAGCTGGTCAGCAGAGATTAGATGCATTGCTGGGGTGGGGTTCCTGGAAAGGGGCTTAAGGGAACTTTCCAGGGGGTGGAAATATTCCGTGGTTTGGTTTTGGTAAATACATGGGTGCCTATGCTCACTGATGTTTGTTAAGATCTGCACATCTTACGGTATTGAATTGCATCTCAGATAAGAGTAGGGAAGGGGGAGAGCGCCCTTGAACGTGGCATGAGCTGCGCCCTCGGCCCCCTCTTGACTCTGGCTGGTCTCCCATCTGCCCTCCTGGGGGCCACTCACTGCAGGTGGACTTTGCTGCACCCAGCAGTTAGGTGTATGTCCCACTGGGCACCTGAGATTTGGGCCATGGGCAGTTGTCGAATCATTCCTG
This sequence comes from Glis glis, assembly GCA_004027185.1. NCBI lineage: Eukaryota > Metazoa > Chordata > Mammalia > Rodentia > Gliridae > Glis > Glis glis. The sequence continues at coordinate 12,166 of PVJS01009793.1, forward strand.
GTTATGATGGATTTTTAATAGCTTTATTGAGATGTAATTCACATCTCATAAAATTTACCCATTTAAAATGTACAATTCAGTGTACATTTTAAATTTCTAGTGTATTCATAGAGCCACGCAACCATCAGCACACTCCGAGAACATTTTCATCAGCTCCCAACAGGAAACCACGTGTTATCCCCAGACATCCCCCAGTCCCACCCCTTCCCCTGCATCCGGCCTTAGACAGCCCCTAGTCCACCTCTGTCTATGAAGTCGCCTACTCTGACAGGTCATGTAAATGGAATCACACAGTGTGTGGTCTTTGTGACTGGCTTCTCCACTTAGCATCATGTTTACAAGCTCCATCCATGTTGTAGCACGTACTATAATATTTCATTCTTTCTTACCATGATATTTCATTACATGCATATACCACATTCTATCTCTTCTTCAGTTGATGGACATTTGGGTCAATTCTACTTTGGGGTTCTTGTGTGAACACATGTTTTCAGTTCTCTTGGGGGTGTACCTAAGGGTGCAGTTGCTGGGTCATATGGTAATACTATTTTTAGTCTCATCATGAATTGCCAGGCTATTTCCAACTGACCACATCTCTTATGTCACCACCAGTATCTTGTAAAGGTTTAACTTCTTCGCATCTTCACTGACACTTTTTAATGATCTGTCTTTGTGATGACAGCCATCCGGGTGGGTGCGAGGCACTTCCTTGTTGTCGTTTGGATTTGCATTTCCCCGATGGCCCATGCAGTCGAACATTTTTCATGTGCTGATTGACATTTGTGTATCTTCTTTGGAGAAATGATTATTCACGTCTTTTGCCTTTTAAAAAGATTGGATTATCTGGGTTTTTTTTTAATTATCGAGTAGAAAGAGTTCTTCATATATCCTAGATACAAATCCCTTATCAGATATATGATTTGCAACTATTTTCTCCCGTTCTGTCAGTTGTCTTTTCATTTCTTATTTTTTAAAGCACAAAAGGTTTTAGTTTTAATGAAGTCCAATTTATCTGTTTTTTCTTTTGTTCCTTGAGCTTTTGATGTTGTATCAAAGAAAACCAGGGCCTGATCTGAGGTCACAAAGATTTATGCCAATGTTTGTTCCCAGGAGTTTTTTGGTTTTAGCTCTTACATTTAGGTTTTTTATACATTTTGAATTAATTGTTATATATGGATCATTTTTGCATATGCATGTGAACATCCAATTATTCCAGCACCATTTGTTGAAAAGACTATTTTTCCCTCTTAAATTGTCTTGGCACCCTTACTGAAAATCAATCAACCAGAAATGTGGGGGTCTGTTTGTGTCCTCTCAATTCTACCTCCTTGATCCACACACCTATCCTTATGTCTGTAACACTATTTTATAGTACCCCTAGAGTAGCAGGTTTCAAAATCAGGAAGTTTGAGTTCTTCACCTGGGTTATTCTGGATCCCTTGAATTTTCATATGAATTTTAGCATCAGCTTATCTATTTCTACAAAAAAAAAAAAGCCGGGTAGGATTTTGATATGGATTACATTGAATCTGTAGATAAATTAAGAGGACTAACATCTTAGCAACCATAAGTAACCCCCTCAGGACTGTGGGGTATCTCTCTTTAGCTAGGTCATGTGGTTTGGGTTTAAAATGCCCCCCCAAACCTCATGTGTTAGACAAAGCAGCCATGTTCAGAAGTGGGACTTGGCTGCCAGGGAAGGGTCCCCGGGGACAGTGTTTTCCCAGGCCTGGCAGCTGCAGCTTCCCTTCTCTGCTCTCTCCCTGCCATCATGAGCTGATCCAAGCCCTCACCCTCTCTCTGCTCCCTGCCATGATGCCCAGAGGACCTGCAACTCTGGCTCCTGCTTGGAAACTGGTCTGAGATGGACTGAACTCTCCAGAACTGTGAGCAAATAAACTTCCTCCTACTCTAAGTTTTGTGTGGCAGGTGTTTGGGTCACAGTGGTGAGGATGCTGACTAAGACACCAGGTCTAGCTGGGCATGGGGGCACTTGCCTGTAATCCCAGTACTTGGGAGGCTGAGACAGGAGGATCACAGGTTTGAAGCCAGCCTCAGTAACTTAGCCAGACCCTTTTTCCAAAAAAAAAAAAAAAAAAAAAAAAAAAAAAAAAACAGGGCTGGAGTGTAGCCTGGAGGTAGAAGGCCCCTGGGTTCCATCCCAAGTACCACAATAAATAAATAAATACACTAGGTCTTCTTTCATTTCTGTTAACAATGCTATGTAGTTTTCCATGTACAAGTCTTATCCTTCTTTTGCTTAATTTATAAAGGGCATTTTATTCTCCTTATTATAAATGGAATTATTTTCTTAATTTCATTTTTGGAGTGTTCATTACAAGCATATAGCAATATAAAGAATTTTTGTACATTGGTCTTGTATCCTGCTACAGTGTTGAACTCGTTTATTTGTTCTAAGGTTTTTTTTTGTTTGTTTGTTTTGTTTTGTTTCGAAGACCATGCCATCTACAAATTGAGATCGTGTTATTTTTTCCTTTCCTATCTGAACATCTTTTGTTTCATTTTCTTCTCTAGTTGTTCTGGATAGACCCTCCAGAACAATCTTGAATAGAAGCAGCCAGACAGGACTTTCTTATTTTGTTCCCGATCTTAGATGGAAAGCTTTCCGTCTTTCTGCATTAAGTATGAAGTTAGCTGTGGGCACTCGGATTATTTTTAAATGGTGCCAAAGCAGTTTTCCTTCACTGCCTCAGAAACCTTTGAATGACGGTCAAGCCCTAGAATCTCTTATTCTCTCTCTCTCTCTCTCTCTCTCTCTCTATCTCTGCCTCCTTCGTGTGCATCCTCTTCCGTCCTCTGACCTTATTCTTTCAGGATTTTGAACAAAACCTCCCAGTTGCTTCCTACACTGCTCTCAATCCATCAGCTAGAGTTGGAATCTCAGGACCAAACCCGGATGCTTTGTGCTTAAGTCTCCTAGGCAGATTAATCTCCAACCTAGTAGTTGGGTGAGACTGAAGCCGGGAAGGAGCAATCTGCAAATGCCAGAAAATGCATTCGGATGCCACCTCCTCTGACTTGTAGCTGTCAGAAGTCCTTTAGGAGTGCACTGCTGGGTGGATGGATGGAGGGATAAAGATAGTGTGCTTTCTGATCCAACAACCATCAACTGTCAGGGGAGGAGGATGAAGTCTGGGAGCAAGATGGGTCCTAGCTGAACTTCCAGCAAATGTCTTGCAAAGTTCATTTATTCAGTGAATATTTACTGAGTTCCTATTGTGCATCTAGCACTGGGGAAAAAAGAATGGAGATGACAGACAGAAGGCTGGCCCTCTGGCACTTAAGCCTCATGGGTTCCGAGGCCTGATGCATCCATTGGCCCCATCCACCAGGGCCTGGGTCTGCGGAAGCCACACCTTCTGCGTCTGGGGCAGAGTTCTCCCTGGCTGAGTGAGGCAGGCAGAGGCTGGCCATCACGAGGGGCCCTGTCACAGGCCCGTGGCTTAGAGTGCCTGGAGTCTGAGCTCAGGATCTGTGTTTAAGAGTAGAAGAAAGGCAGCTGGTGGGATGGAACAAAGGAGAATCCACCCTCTTCTGTCTATCCCCATGTGGCTGGGGATCTGAGCTGGAGCAAGATCTTCACTGGGGTAAATTATGAATGGAATAGATTCTGGGCGCAGTAATGAGCGAGGTTGTCTCTCTGCTCTCTGCCCAGGTAGGAGGCAGGCTCGTCGTGCCGTGATCCTTGCTGTCAGGGGCTCCAGAGCCGTGAGCTGTGAGCTTTCTCCATGGCGGGGCCCACAGTGCAGTGCTATGGGCTCTGTCACCCCTGGGCTAGCTGGCCCCGGCATGGCCAGCCCGATGGGCCACCATGTACATCCGTGCACAGCAGCTTCTCTGCTCGCCTTTGCGTGGAGGGAGCACCCAGCAGGGGTGATGGCCTGCCCGGGGACAGCCGTGCCAGTGTGGCTGGGTGCCTGCACTCCATCTCCTGGTAGGAATCAAGGTGGCAGAGAAGGGCAGCCCAGATTGGTAGAGAGGCACTGCCCACCCCATGGACACCGGGTGGAAGGGCCCAAGCTAAAGATGTGATCGCCGTGACGATGCCCACCCAGACCTATTCACGCTGGTGCCCGCACTGTTTGGGTCTCGCCCCCCAATGACATTCCTGAGACCCGTTTCTCCTCTTAAAGTTTTAAAAAATCAGCAAGAAAGACGACAATCTATATGTCACTCTCGAGGTGATATTTCTCCTGGCATGGGCCTTAAAGGAGCTGCAGGAAGCCTTTCTACCTTGTCTGTGTCTATATGTGTCAGTGTGTGTGTGTGTGTGTGTGTGTGTGTGTGTGCGCACAAGTAGGCTCTGGTCACTATCCCTCCCCCTCCCCCCATGTGCTCTTAAGGGCACAGCCAGTTCCTGTGAGGTTAGGTGTCCCTGTGAGGTTTAGGTTTAGGTAGGGGATACAGGGACACCCCGGAATTGCCGGAATGAATGGCCTCTCCAAGTCCATCTCACCAGCACAGCCTCTAGATCCAACGTAGGGCTCTCACGGGAAGCTGAGCTCTCCTCAGGAGTCAGCAGCACACCTGCTGGGCTCGAGAACCCCAGGGGCGTGGGCAGGAGCCGCTGTGTGGACAAGGTGTGCCTGCAGGGGAGCCAACGCGAGGCTCTCAGGACCGGACTGACCGGGGTCATCGGGAAAGGGGGTTCCGGGCTGCAGTGCACACAAGAGTCGGTTGGCACAACACGAATCCGCCACAGTGCGTCCCTTTGTCAACCTACTGTCCACATGTGGCTCAGTTAAACACACTTACACCCAAGTAAAAACGAGATTCAAATACCCGCTCCTGCTTGACCTGACGTACCATGCTCCGTGGAGCTGGAGGCACCGCCAGCCCTGCCCGAGGACGCCAAGGTCTTGTTCTCCCCATTTTTGGGTGGCAAGCGTTCCTACCCCAGCCAAGTCACATTTCTTGGTTGACATCCTATGACCTAAATCCCAAGTGTATCCATCTACCCGTGGCTATGTGACAAATTACCCCAGAGCTTAGAGCTTAAAGCAATAGCCATCATTCTTTCTCTGCAGGAATCTGGGTGTAGCTCAGTGGGGTGCCTGAGGCTGCAGGCTCCTTGCAAGGCTGCGAAGGAGGGAGAAGGTTCCAGATGGGGCTACACTCTCATGTGGGGGCTGCACGGGGGAGGATCCGCGTTCGAGCTCACACCCTGGGCTGCCAGCTTGAGTCATCAGCTTCCTGCCTCGCTGGCCTCTGTGGGGGTGTGCATAACAGGGGACCTCACTTCTCCCGGGGCCAGAGTCACAGAGCAGGAGGGAGAGCAAGATTGCAAGTGCAGACACACAACAGAAGCCACAGTCTTTTTGTGACCTAGCCTTCGATCTTGGAAGAGTTGACCCATCGCTTTCACCATGTTCTGCACTGGACGGGAGGGGAATCCCATGAGGCTATGATAGCAAGAGGGGGGACCACGGGGCCACCATGGAGGCTGCCCGCCCCGCTGAGATGGAAGGCCAGCCGCCAGCAATACAACTTTGTTTAGATGGCGGGGAAATGGAAGAGGGAAAACCAGGATTAACGGGCGTACAAACAAGTTCAGACCTAAACGAGGACTGAACCTAAGTAATGGCTACAGTGCCACACAGCCATGGTGGCTGGCTGTGACAGCTGCTCCCGGTTCCCACGCACTCCTCAGGTCCCACCTTGGGCCTGGGGACAAGCTGGGTGGCCAGAAGTGGGCGAATCCAAGGCAGATGGCCACAAGACCAGCGGCTGGATAGACCACAGGGCCTTGGAGAGGGAACAAGTCCCCTCCTAGCCAGGTCGAAGGAGTTTCCTTAGGTGGGAAGAGGAAGCGAACAGAAGGGAAGAGGCCCTGACAATCTGGTGGCCCCGGTTCTTTTTCTGTGAGCGCGCGCACACACACACACATACACATATGCTTTGGAAACCAAGAGAGAGCCACTCCCAGTCTGTAACCACGAAGCCAGTGGGAAGCTGGCTTCCCACCCAGCCCAGCTCTTTAGGACGCTAGAGACTATGGGTAATTAAGGCCCATGCAGCTGTAAGAATTAGCATTCCAACCCAGGAAGCTGGGGTTTTAATGACTAATTAGGCCCTTTCTGCAGAGCCTGTGCTACACGGGCAGGGACAGGGTGACCTTTCTCCCATGTGGCGCTGTGACAGCCTGTCTGGCTTGCAGGTACACTGAGGGCACCTGTCAGAGCAGCTCAGAAGAGAGACGCTCCCGGCCCTGCTGCTCCGGGGACGGCGCATCCGTGGGGTGCTCTGCAGACCCCACTCAGGCCTGGTCCTAGCTCACACATAGCTCACACCTTCTACCCTCCAAGGGCCCTGGAAATTGTGCGTCTGGTGGAGCAGGAGCCCAGCGGTATCATCAGAAGAGTCTCTCAGAGCTTCTACGGGATGGGAGAGAGGGGGCCAGCGTCTACCAGCAGGTCCCTGTCGATGCCAATCGCTCAGTGGGGCACCAGAGTCCAGCCGTCCCTTCCTGGCTAATATCCACATATGTTCTAAAAACAGAGAACTTTCCAGTTGACCTGCTGTGGAGCCAGCTCTCCTGACCTCTTGGTTTCCCTCAGAGGGTTGGAGAGGCCAAGAGTGGCTGTGACCAGGGTCACACAGAGACTGGTGGCCGAGCTGCGCCAGGACCAGGACTCTTTGCTGTCTGTCTGGAGCTCACACTAAGACAGCCGCCAGCATGTACTGCCCAAGAGGCCGAATGAGTTCTTAGAGTCTTTTGTGCTTTCTATGAAGTTCATGATGCGCTGGTACCTGTCAGAGTCCCACAGACCTGATGTCCCAGGACCTGGCTCTCCTTGCTGCTCTCTACCCTGAGTCTGGCCTCTTGGCTCTGGCCAGGCCCCCAGCCGCTAGGGTCACTCTCATGGCTGCCTGCCCCCACGTTCTCCCACCATCTTCCCCCAGCCCCTGGAGGGACACGCACTCACACCCTGAGTAGCACAGGCCTGCCCTGGGCACCGACCCTCATGCCCTGGGGCTCCTTCCCAACTGCGCTGTGAGCACTGAGGCTAGGCCTTGCACTCTTGACTGGCCTCTGCCCCATCGGGGTGCTCAGCAGAGGAAAGGCCCGGCTGGCTGTCCCTTGCTAATGGGTCCCGCAGCTACTAGCCAGTACGTCACAGGACGTGGACACCTGTGCGGGCCCCGTGTGTTTGTCAACATGCCCTCAACGAGGAGGTGACAGATGTGTTTGAAACATCATCATGATCATATCGGGAGCCACTTTGGGGCCCCACATGCATGCCCCTCATGCCCCTGCAGCTCCGTCCCCGGAAGCAGCAACCTTAGCTACCTGCGGTTTGGGTAACTGAACATCTGACCTGTTGCAACTCCTTGCAGGACGGCACAGAAAAATGCCACAGGTTTGCTTCAAGCCTCCCGTCTGCACGATTTGTCCCTGTGCAGAACCCTTCCCAGAAAACCATCAGCCGGCTCCCGGGCTGGGGGTAGGAGGAAGATAGGGAGCCCCTCTTGGGACACCCCAGCCTGCAGACTCGGCACTAACAGGGAGGTCAGCTCCCCACTCAGCGCCATAAACTTTAATTGGGCCTTTTAAAGGCCACAAAAGCAAACACCTGCCCTTAAAGAAACTCTGGCAATGCTCAGAACATAAAGGTGACTATCAGCAAGTGCGGATTTGAAATGCCAGGATGAAAATACTCCAACATAAACACTCGCCAGTGTAAGGCATGCTGTTCCTTTGGGGCGCTCGCAGTGCCCTGCATCCAGGTCGGGGGCTGTTGTCACCTGCCCTGGGACCATCCCTGACCTACGGGAAAGTGTTTGAAGTCAGAAGAGCTGGAGGCCCGGCTCAGCACAGCTCTTCAGTCTCCCGGTCTCACCCTCCACCTCTGCGTAATGGGTGCAGCAGTGAGGCCTCTCCCGCCCACCACGTGAGCTAACAGGATGTGGATGGTAATGGCAACTCGTGGGCTGGCTGCCCTCCTGCCTCTGTGTGGCTCACTGTCTGCATCTGGGATGCCTGTGGTCTCAGATGGGGAAACTGAGGCCTAGAGGGTTAAGTGACTTCCCTGCATTCCAAAAGTGGCTGAACCTGGATTCAGCCTACAGTCTCTTCAGCCCACAAGTGCGGTGCTACCATTCCGATGGACGCCGGGCACCCGAGCCGCAGGCGTTGGCAGCCTGGCTGTTCATGTGCTGGACGGACCTACGTGATATTTGCCCATGTCGCACATGGATGCACACACACACACGTGGCCTTTCCCCCACAATTCCTCATGGGGCATAACTTCCCTCTGAGTTGCCCGAAATAAAATGAGTGACTTTTATGCGAGGTTCTTCGTGCTGAAGAGGACTTATTCCAAATGAGGAATAATTGGCCTTCCAGGGCTCAGTACTTGCAGTGCTATGAAATACGCTGACGTTTCAGCAGGGTGGAAACAAAATGACTAAAAATGGGATGCAGAGCAGCTAACGAGGGCACATCAGCCGGGTTTAGAAACAGGGTAGGGATTGCAGGGGTGCTGGGACGGCAGCAAGGGGCTCCCTGTGCAGCCAGAGCAGAGTCGCCTCAGGGGTCAGCTTTGGGGGAAGGCTGCCCTGAGAGCGGGTTCACTGGGTCTTATAGCAGGACCTTCCCGGGATCTCCAGAGGCACCTGGCTTGGCCTGTTCTAGGGCATCACAGTCCACGGAGCCCTCGGCCTTGCTTTGCAGGGAAGCCATGACAATGCACCGCAGGCCAGCGGCTTGAACAGGGCCAGTGATTCCTCACAGTTCTGCAGGATGGACGGCCAAGACCGAGGCTCCAGCAGGGCTGGTTTTTCCTGAGGCCTCTCCGTGGCCTGTAATGACTTCTTCACATCCTTTCCTCTCTGTACCTGTCAGTGTCCCACTCCTCTCCCCTTTTTTGGTACTGGGGATTGAACCCAGGGACATTCTATCTCTCAGCTATACCCCCAACCCTATTGTATTTTTTATTTTGAAACAGGGTCTCACTAAGTTGCAGAGGGCCTCGCTAAGTTGCTGAAGCTGGCTGCGAACCTGCAATCCTCCTGTCTCAGCCTCCCAAGTACTGGGATTACAAGCATGTGCCACCATGCCCGGCTTGACTCTCTCCTTTTTACGAGTCATAGTGGAGTGGGGCGGATTAGGGCCCACCTGAATGGTCTCATTTGAAGCTAGTCACTTCTATAGACCCGTCTCCAGATGCGGTCACCCTTTATGGCCAGGACCCCGGATTCCTATGTCAAAATCCCCACCTTAGAAGAGACTGCATTCGAAGACACTCACCTCGGCCCAGCGTTGACTGACTGGTCCCTCGTCTGTCCGTTCTCACGAGCCCCTTCACCAGCATCTGGGGTGCCAAGCTGGGCCAAGACAGAGCTGCCCCCCGAGCCCAGCGTCCAACAGGGGAGGAAGACAGCCAACAGCGGCATGCAGGGCAGAGCAAGGATGGCCGCGCCACAGCAGAGGTCGGAGCTGACTCTGCCCGTGGGCGACAGGACCCAGGGCTCCATTGGACAGTTGCTGGTCCCAGAGCAGGAAGAGAAGGCTTGGTGTGAGCAGTCCAGATGACGCTGCGGGAGGTGCCGACGACCGCGCGTGGCCAGGGCTCCAGCTCTGCACGCCCTTCGTCTCTTCCGTCGTCCTCCACTGGCTGCCAAGGCCTTTTCCCCAGAGTCATTACCAGGCGGAAATGGCTGCGCGCTTGGTAGGAAGAGCTGGTCCGAATGAACTGGGAAGCCTGAAAATGAGGTTAATGGAGCTGGAAGGGCGCATCCTCCCCTGCCTGCTAATGGGCCTAACCAGAATTGGCTGCGCAGGGCTGCTCCCGACACAGGCGATGGATGGATGGCTGAGCAGGCGCCTACCGGCCCGAGGCGAAAGCCCGTGGAAGCACTACTTCTTCAGGCCCCTATTATTTCTGCCAAGACAAGGAGAACTCGGAGGACTGGGCTGGTCGCTAGGTCACCACCCCGCGACCCTGGGCGCTCCTTTCTCCTCCTCTGTGCACTGAGGCTAGGAGCAGCTTCCATGGGCCCTGCAGACCCCTGTGTGGTTCTGGTCTGGGGAACAGCTTTGGAGTGGGACATCCCTGATGTGAACGCAGTAAATACACCCCCAGGCGCTTCCCAGTGATCTGGGGCAGGAGGGGTGCCCAAAGGGTGCTCACGATTCTGAAAATAGCCTGCAGCCACACAGACCCAGTCTCCCAGCTTCCTGGGGACAGCTGGCGTCCAGGCTCCTCAGCTGCAACCGGGGGACAAGGCAAGTGCCTCCCCAGAGCTGCTGGAGGAGGGAAGGTGTGGGGGGGGGACAGCAGAATGTGCCAGCCCAGGGGCGCTGGGAGGGAGCTGTCGCTGCTCACCCCCACCCCCGGAAGGCCAGGGGTGCGGGGGCTGCCGCTGGTCACGGACACAGCACATACAGTTTTGTATTCTTTCTTTACACCATGCCTACTTGGGTCATTTTTTTTTTTCCAGTGCTGGGGATGGAGCCCAGGGCCTCGGGCATGCTAGGCAAGGGCTCTACCACTGAGCTGCACCCCAGTCCCTTTGGCTATCGATTTTAAAAAGCAAATAAAATTGTCATTCAGCAAAGCCCGCATTCCTGCGTGACCTTGAAGGGCTGGGCTGACCCTGGTTTGGTCTCACTCCATCTTGCCTGGAAAGCGTGCTGGCTCCCCTGGGGGCAGGACCTCTGCATTACCATGCTCCCCCCACACTCCTCATCAGGAGGAACAGAATTGTGGGAGTATGTTTGCAGTGGGAGGTCGCTGGGGCTGGAGGAAGAAGATGCAGCTGAGCCAGGGAGGCGGGCGCCTGCGGTTCAGACCCCGCTGCGCACTCCCTCGCCCAAGCCCCAGACTGCAGCCTCAGCAGAACCGCCTGCCTGCCCGATTCGCCCATCATCTGATTAATCAAGGGAGGAAGGGCCGCCGGGAGGCAAACCTATCTTTTCCATAGCTGCTTTTTCAATATTTTAATTTTCCGCAGTGCTAAATTCTGGTCCCTTTTCCTTAGGAAAAAAAAAGAATGAAAAGCAGACATAACTGGGGCGATTCTCCATTATCTATGCTCTCTCTGACTCACCTCAAAGGTATACTTCTAAAAAGCAATTGTTTGCTATTTAACGGAGGCGGGCTCAGTGATTACAGGTGAAAGAACCAAGTTCAGATTCCAGCAGCTGACGCCTCCCCTCCTCCTCCAACACCCCCAGACACAAGGGACCGTCCTCCATCCTAATTCCTGCAGCCCCGCCCTGGGCGGACTCCGATTCCCTGGAGTCCGTTGCTGCATTTGCTGATGGGACATAAGACCAAACAGAATCCTGGAGGCGCAATGGCATGGAACGTGGGCCGTGCTCCCAGCCCGGTTCCCCTCGTTAACTGTAATGAACCGGACACTGGCATTAGGTAAGGGAAGGAAATGAAGACGAGGGCAGATCTGCCTCCAGGGAACCTTGAAAGGGATTCTGCTCCCCATGCCAGGTGCATTTTAACGCTGTCCTCCATAGAGATCTCCTAGGCCTGGAATACGCCTGGCCAGGAAGCTTATCTAGGAAGCTGGAGGGAAAGGGGACCCTCGCTCTGCTAGACAGGGAACTAAGCATCCAATACTCAGGTCTCCGTGTCTCATGGATGTCCCCCAGTGTGACTGGGAGAGGTTAAGCCAGCTGCTCAAGGTCACACAAGCTGCTCAAGGTCACACAGCTGATGAGCTGCAGAGAGGAGGCCCACCCTGCTGGTGGACCCCGCCCCATCTCAGGGTTGCCTTGGCAGCCCCAGTGCAAGAGGGCCAGAATTGGCCTCTCATCTGGCTGAGCAGACTAAAGGGTACTCAGGAGCCTGGGTGAGGGGCAGGGGTCCTGAGGGCGCCTCCAGGGCCTCGTCTCTGCAAGGTCAACCCTCTGCAGTCATAGCCTCTTAGGATAGCAAGAGGGAGTTGGGCCGTTGCAGCCCCGGGGTGAAATGTGGATGTGGAAATGCTTGGTAAGCTCCGGCACGGACAAACACTAAATTCTCATTTTTCTAAGAGTGGTGACGCCTGGCATGGCTCTTCTGGGTGTGAGTGTGGCCCTGCTGCTGCCCGGAGCTCTGCTCTCGGAGTGGATGGAAGGAACCGGCTGGCTCGGCTGCTTGTTGCTTCCGGAGGTGGAATCGCCTGGAAGGACCCAGCCCAGCTGGGGCAGGGAGGCCTCATGGGCCATGCCTGGGGGCTGGGTCCTCATCCCAGTGGTGCAGCTGGAGAAGATAAAGGGACCCAGGAGGCAGTGCACCTGGGACTAAAACCCAGCAGGGGGACAGGCTGGGTGGAAGACACAGCCTGGTCCAAGATTGAACTTCAGCAGGGATTCTCATAGAAACATGTCATCACTGAGTTCAGGAGAGAGTGAGCTCAGGGGTGCTCTGTCCCCTGGAATGCACTGGCTGTGTGACCCTCCTAAAGGCCACCTCCTCCAGGAAGCTCTCAGAGAACCCCAGTGATAGAAATGTCAGTCTTGGCTCATTTCCTTTCAATGTCCACGGTCCTTGGCTGCTTTGATCAGAACCCCCTTTCTCTGGTTCTCCGATGTGTCAGCCTCTGAGCCCTGGATCTTGCATCTGACCCCCAGTCCCTGTCAGCCATCAGGAACTCTGCTCTCCTCTCTACAGGACCCAAACTATACCTGTGGTTGGCAATTCCCAGGACCCCAGGCCCGCTCTCCTGCCTGCCTTGCGCTGGCCACTCCCCCTGCAGGACCTGCTCTGGCCGTGGAGAGTGGCGCCCGCTGCCTTCCTTACATGAGCGGTTTTCCTGCCATCGCCCGACACCGTGATACTGGGGTGCAGGAGCTGAGCCTCCCGGTACTCGCAGGCACCAAGGTATTCCCTGTACACTAATTGTTTTCCTCTCCCACCTGGCTGAGAGAGTGGCGAGTGGCAGGCTGTGCCACATTTACCCATTCACAACATGTGGCTCGGGACCTAGAGGCATGAATGAATGAATGAATGAATGCTGCGCACCTGGGTGGCTCCCTCTGCTCCAGCAGTCTGTGGTGACCACTCGCTTCCAGAGGACCGTGCTGATGTCACCCTTCCTGGTAGGGCTGTCGAGTGCCGTACACCCTCGTCAATCTGCTTTTAATACCGAAGTGACATTAAACCACACTCAGTATCTGTCTTATTAAATTACAATTACGTTCCTCAGGGACACACTTAAAGTTGACTGAGCTCTTGGCAGTTGTGCGTGGGCCCATGAGCAGTTAGGCAGCAATGTCCTGGCCTGGTGCCTCTGCCCCCAAGCTGGCCTGATTTGTAGCCCAGGAACTACCTGCCCTGCCCCGGACGGGCCCCTGACCTCCAGGTGGGAGAGTGCCGCTGCGTTTCTCGGAGCAGCGCCCGCATGGACTCCGAGGAGCAGGGGTGGAATCGTTTATCATTCAATTAAGGTGTCAGCAGAGTCATTATTTAAATGACCAGCCACATGTGTAATCAATCTTTAATGAAACAATAATTGTGCTTCCCAGCCGGTGTGTGCCAGCTTCCCCACAACCTCCTTGGTGTGAATAATGAATTAAATGCACTGGGTTCTGTAGCCAGAGCCAAATGTCGGTGGGTTGATTCTCCAGGATTGGAGGACATCTGTGGTGCCGGGGACAGAAGGGGCGCTATCAAACTGTAGGGTGTTGTAGGTACACGTGAGTCCACCCAGGGCCCACTGCCACCCCAACAATGTCACACAGGGGCCAGGGGCCCTTCCAGATAGGAGGAGCCTGGCCATGGGCAAGTGAGGAGTCTCTGGGGCCAGACGCCAGGGGATCGGGTGTCCACTTCTAGCCACATCCGCATCTCCTGTGGGACGGAGGCCCCCACAACCTCTGAGCCTCAGTTTCCCCATCCGAAGGATAGGGGTGGGTGAGCTAGGCCCCCAAGGGCTCTGCACTGATGCTCTGAGGGACAGCAAATGAAACAGGAGCTGCAGGCGGGCTGAGAATCCTCTTTCTTGAGGGCTCCCCGGATTCTCCGCCCCACCTGGTGGGACACGTGTGTGCTGGGGGACACCTGCCTGGCTGGGTGGCTGTTGGGGTGCAGAGCCACGGTTACCAGAGGGAGGGACAGCGTCTCCCCTTGGGGATTGGCAACTGGGGTACCTGGAGCCCCCTTCCTCTGCCTCACTTCCCACCTGGGGAACCCAGCAGTCTATCCAACCCACAGCCATTCTCAACAACTGAGTCTACAGGTGAACGCATCACAGTCCAGACCCCAAAATGTGCCTTCTAGAAACAACCACTCTGACTGTATCACTTTGCTTGTTCCCCGTTAGCTCTTACACCCCTCGCTTATCACAAGGGCGACTGGACGGCTCATTGTGAGATGCGCTGACCGTCTCCCTCCGTCACCGCGGAGGGCGGGGTCCTGTCTTCGTTCACACTCCGCCTCCCATCTCCAATCTAGTGCTAGGCATATTGACATTCCGTAAATAAATATTTGTTGAACAAATATTCCTAGGGAAACCTCCTCTTGATTGAAGCAAATAGAAAATATGAATGTAGCTTCCAGCCCAGATAGAGTCATGGGAGCCAGGTGCTCTCTCCCCCGCCCCCCAGACAACCAGAAAGGAAAAGGAAGACACTGGGTAGAACGTACCAAGCAATGGCGCTGTGGTCTGCTCTGCAGTGGCCCCTGGGGGCTCCCATACTGGGCTTGGTCCCCAGTGCGTGCGGCAGTGCTTGGAGGCGGGCTTTCAGGAAGTGATTGATCAGGAGGGCTCTGAGCTCATTACTGGATTATCCACTGATGGCTGCCTGGACTACTGCAGGTGGGACCTAGTTGTAGGATGTAGTTAAGTGAGGGGTGTGCCCTGGAAGGGTATCTTCTCCCCAGCCCTTTCCTCTCTCTCTCTCTTTCTCTCTCTCTCTCTCTCTGTCCTGGCTGCCATGAGCTGAGCAACTTTCCTCTGCCGCGCACTCCTGATGTTCTGCTTCACTGCAGGCTCAAAGCAATGGGGCTGTAATGGGGTTGGGGTGGGGGCTTCTGACCCTGGCACCTAACAGGCAGCCTATTTCAAAGCTGACATTTTCCCTCCCCTTTCCTTCACCCCCTGTTAACAAATAACACATTCTTATCCGTTTACTGATGGAAAGGAACCTAGCATCTACAAATCTGCATACGAACTGACCCAAGGAAGACTCAGACGTGAATTGCGCCCCTTCTGATAAACCCCGCAGCATGACCCTGGCCTGTGAATCTGAATAAGAACAGACTCAAGTAAGACTTAGACAGGAACTGCGTCCCTTCAGGTAAGACACCAGCGTGACCCTGAAGAACCAACTCTTAAGATGGATTTGAGTCTTTTGTTCAGAGAAAATCCAGGGCTTGTTCCTGAACGTGAATGTTCACTGGTTTCTCTGATTTGTTAGCAAATCAATCCATTTCTTTTTCCTTTTTCCCAAAAGCTTGTCCCAATTATTTGATTTGCAAATAATTCGCAAATTGGGGCAAGTACTGGGATTCAGGAACAGTCAGCCGGGCGTGGACCAAGATCTCTGTGACCATGAACCAAAAGAAACCTCTCCTCCCCTCCTGTGCTTTTGTCTGGATTCACAGGTGCAGTCACGGTGATGCAAGGCTGACTAACACAAATGGTCTGGAGAGGAGGCGGCAAGAGCAACACACCACGAAAGCTAGACGTGCAGCAAGAGGCAAGCCATGCTGTCGTGCTACCACACTGCCTGGAGACAGGCAGCAGCACAGCAAGGGGAAGCTCCGAGGTCCCCCAAAGTGAAGGAAACAGAGCTGAGCATTCTGGGAGGAAAAGGCAGCTGCAGTGCTCAGGGCAGAGCACCAGAAAGGAGACAGCTGCAGAGAGACTCCAGAGATCAGCAGAGGGCCCCCTTGAGTTTCTAGTGAATCCTTGGTGCATGGGAGAAACTACCTGAGGCTGAGAGTGGGGTGAGGGGATCACTCAAAAGGATTCCAGGGAACAATTCTGGGAGCTTTTGCAGGCCTAGGAATAGCGCCTGGCCCCATCAGCCAGTATGTGAGACAGCCATAAGTCACAGGGCACCGAGTACACGTTCATAGGAACATGGCTACAGTTGTGAGGAAAGTTGGTCCTAGTCCAAATGCTGCTCTGTTTTCATCTAAAAAATCTGAAAAGCAAGGCTCAAGAGGATATGAACGGTTCCTAAGCAACTCATCTGTGTTCCATAATGAACTCAAGAATATCTCCCGCATCCCATAAGGTAAAATTCATGATGCCTAGAAATGTCTAGCATCTACTCAAAACTTACCGGACATAAAAAAACCAAGAAAATGCCATCCATACTAAGCAGAAAAATGAATCAATTAAAAGTGATCCAGAAATAGCACAGATAATATAATTAGTAAATAAGGACAGCAAACATTTAGTATAACTTAATTCCATATGCATGAGAAGCAGAGGAAATAATAAACATATCAAGTTGATATATGGAATATATTTTTAGAAGAATCAAATAAAAATTCCAAGCATGAAAACTACAATGTTTAAGATAAAATATATACTGGATTGGATCAGTGGTAGAATTCTCTGTAAAGAATAAAAGATTAGTGAAATTTAAGTCATAACAATTGGAACTTTACTAAATAAAATGCAAAGAAAAAGACTGGAAAAAATTAACACAGCATCAGTGAGTCATAGACAACTTCAAGCAGATAAATATGTATGTAATTGGAGTCTCTAAATGGGAAGGAGAGGTGGAGAGAAAAAATATTTGAAGAAATAAAATACAAACACTTTCTAAATTTGATTTGAAAACTATCAATCACAGATCTAAGAATCTCAATGAAACTCAAGCACAAAACACATAAAACAACTACACCAAGGAACAAAATAATACAACTGCTTTAAATTGATGATAAAGAGAAAATCTTAAAGGTAGTTAAAAATATATATATATACACACATTACATATAGAAAGGAATTGATGGCAGTAGATCTTCTGTCTGAAACAATGCAAGATACAAGAAAATGGGCAATATTTTTAAAGTCTAAAAGAAAAGCCAAACTGTCAAACTGGAATTATTTACCAGAAAATAGAGAATGAAGGTGAAATAAATAATTTTTCAGGTATGCAAAACCTGAAACAAGTCATCACCAACAGACCTAAACTGTAAGGAGGATAAAGGAAGTCTTTCAAGAGAAGTGAAATGATGAAATATAGAACTCTGGTTTAAAAAAAAAAAGAATATATTGTGGGGCTGTAACATATGCAGAAGTAAAACACATGAGAGAAATAGCACAAAGACTTGGAGAGAGATAAATGGCGATGCACTGTTGTAAGGTTCTTATACTGTAAGCAAATGGATATATTACTTGAAGATAAACTTTGGTAAGCTGAAGGTGTATGCCATAAACTCCAAATCAACCAATAAAATGCCATGACAAGGGATTATAACTAAATAGTCAACAAAGGAGATAAATACAGTTGTCTTAAAAACCCAAATTGATTTATAATAAGACTGAAAAAGAGAAAAAAGTGAACAAAGAATAAATGGAGTAAATAGTAAAAAGCAAGATAGTAGATGGAAAACCAACCCTATCAATAATAGTACATTAAATGTAAATGGTCTAAACACCCCGATTAAAAGACAGAGGTTGACAAATTGGGTAAATGAGCAAGACCCAGCTCTTAGAAACTCATTTTAAATATAAAAACATGAATAGGTTAAAAGTAAATGAGTAAAAAAGATATATCATGCTAACACAAATTAAAATTAGAAAGCAATTTGGCCCTATTACTGCAAAACCAAGATTTCAGAGCAATGATATCAAGGATAAGGAAGGTCTTTTCATAATGGTAAAGGGGTAAATTCATAAGAAAGCATAATAACCCTTAATATTTTGCTTCAGAAACATACAAAGCAAAAGTTTATAGAACTTCAATGAGAAAAATTCACAACTGTAGTCAGAAATGTCAATGATTTTCTCTCAGTACTTGATAGAACAAGTATCAGAAATCAGAAAGTCTGGGCATGGTTGTTCACACTTTTAATCCCAGGACAGGAGGAGGCTGAGACAGGAAGATCACAGGTTCAAGGCCTGCCTCAGCAACTTAGCAAGACCCTCAGGAACTTAATGAGATCCTGTTTCAAAATAAAAATAAAATAGGGCTTTGGGGTGTAGCTCAGAGGTAGAAGAGATTGAATGCCTGGGTTCAGTCCCTGGAGCCAAAAAAAAAAAAAAATCATCAAGGATATGGGGCATATGAACGACACTAACAACAAAAGTACACTACATGATTATTTCAAGTTCACATGAATATTGTACTAAGATAAACCATGTTCTACACGATGAGAGAAGTTTCAATAATTTGTGTGTGTATGTGTGTGTGTGTGTGTGTGTGTGTGTGTGTGTGTGTGTATGAGAGAGAGAGAGAGAGAGAGAGAGAGAGAGAGAGAGAGATTGGGTATTGAACCCAGGTGCGCTCAACTCTGAGCTACACCCCCAGCCTTTTTTATTATTTATTTTGAAACAGGGTCTTGCTAAGTTGCTGAGGACATCACTAAATTGTTGAGGTGGCCTTGAACTTGCAATCCTCTTGTCTCAGTATCCCAAGTACTGGGGATTATAGGCATACACTACCACGCTTGGCTAGTTTCAATAAATTTAAAAGAACTCACATAACATGAAGTATGCATGCAAATGCACTCTTTGACTGCAATGCATTTTAATTAGAACTTAATAACAGAAAGCTATCTTGAGAATCCCCAAGTATTTGGAAACTAAATAGAATATGTGCCAATAACCCATGGATTAGAGAAAAAACTAAACAGGAAATTAGAAAGCATTTTGAACTGAATGAAAATTTTAAAAAAAGCAGAAATCAATGAACAGAAGAATAATACATAAAACCATTTAAAAACATGAGATTTTTTTCTTTTGAAGGATCAATAAAATTGATAAATCTCTAGGCAAACTTATCAGGAAAAAAGAAAGAAGAACACACTAATAATATCACGATTGAGAGAGGTGATATTCCTACACATTTTCCAGATATTAAAAAAGCTAATAATGAGACATTGTGAACAACTTTTGTCAATAAATTTTAAACTTAAATGAAATGGACATATGGTTTGAAGGACACAAGCTACCAAAGCTCGCTTGAGAATAGATATCATGAATTGTCCCAATCTATTAAAGAAACTTAGTTTCTAGATTAACCACTCCCACAAAGAAATGGTCAATCCCACGTAACTTCACTAGTGAATTCCAACAAACGAAAAAATATTGATTTTCACAATCTCCTCTAAAATTTTGATAAGAAGGGACTACTTCCCAAGTCATTGCATGAGGCCACAATTACCCTGAAACCAAAACTGGGCAAAGATATTACAAGAAAATAAAACCAAAGAGTAATATTCCTCATCAGCATAGACGTAGGCAACCTTAGCAACATTTTAGCAAATAGTCTCCAAAATTGCTAAAAAGGGATAATACTGTATGACCAAGTGGTATTTATCCCAGGTATGGAGCCCCTATCCAGAACACATTTTTAAAATTCTTAACACAAAATATTCAGGATTACAAAATAAGCCACTGTACTAAAATACCAAAACACTGCGATATAAAACATCGATCTAACACTTTAAAAACTCAATGTAATTTATATTAACAGATAAAAAATTAAAACCCATATGACTTTCTCAATAGATGCAGAAAAGGTATTTAACAAAATCCAACATGTTTCCTGATAAGAACTCTCAGCAAGCTAGAATAGGAACTGGCTCACCTAATAGAGGGTGTCTATGCAAAACCCACAGCTAGTATCAAACCTAATGTTTTCCCCCTAACATAAGGAACAGATAAGAACATTGACTTTCCTCCTTCTACTCGGCATCATACAGGGTGTCTAGCCCTTGCAATAAGGTTAGACAAGTAAAAAGCCCTCAGGTTTAAAGGAGGACGTAGAGTTATGTTCACAGAAGACGTGATCATCTACGTAGAAAATAGTATGCACTCTCTAAACAAACAAGCCTACCAGAACTGATGGTGGGTTTAACAAGGATGCAGGATATAAGATAAATATACAAAAGCAATCATATTCTATATATTAATAGCAAACAATTGGAAATTGAAAGTGCAAAGTCATTCACACTAGTATCAAAAGACATGACACACTTTGAGATAATTTGGACACAAGTTGCCCAATACCTGTACACTAAATGCTATAACATATTGAGAAAAAGGAAAGAAGTCAATATAGCGATAGCCACACCCATAGACTTGAACACACAGTAGCGTCCAGCTGTCAGTCTTCCCAATTTGTTCCATATATTCAGTGCACTGACCATCAAATCCCCAGCAAGCTTTTTTAAGACGACAACAACAGACTAATTCGAAAATTTATATGAGAATTCAAAGAATCTAGAGTAGCCAAAATAACTTTGAAAAAGAACAATGTAAGATGACTTATTCAATGCTAATTATAAAGCTATGTAATCAAGATGGCACAGAATTAAGACTGGAAAGGAAAGATATATACATTAAGGGAATGGACCAGAGAGGCCAAAAATAGACGCACACATGTGCGGTCAATAGATTTTCAACAAAGATTCAAGGTCAAATTTGTGGAGAAAGGATGTTATATTCACAAATGGTGCTAGAACACATATATGGATATCCATATGCAAATAAGTGGACTTCTATCTATAGCTTGCACCTTATACCAAAATCAAATCAAAATGGGTCATGACTTTAAGGGTGGGATCTAAAGCTACAAAACTTTTTATTTGTGTGTGTGTGTGTGTGTGTGTGTGTGTGTGTGTACGTGTGTGTGTGTGTGTGTGTGTGTGTGTGTGTGGTACTGGGGATTAAACCCAGGGGCATTCTACCTCTGAGCTGCATCCCAGTCTTATTTTATTTTTAATTTTGAAACAGGGTCTGACTAGGTTGCTGAGGGCCTCACTAAGTTGCTGAGGCTGACCTTGAACCTGTAATCCTCCTGTCTCAGCCTCCCAAGTACTGGGAATGCAGGTGTGTGGCACCACACCTGGCTAAAGCTACAAAACTTTGAGCAGGAAAACTCTTGCTCAGTCTTGGGGTAAGCAACAATTTTTTTTTTTTTTGGCAGTACCAGGGATTGAACCCAGGGGCATTCTACCTCCAGGCTATACCCCCAGCCCTATTTTTTATTCTTTATTTTGAAACAGGGTCTCACTAAGTTGCAGAGGGCCTCACTAAGTAGCTGATGCTAGTCGTGAACCCGGATCCTCTGGTCTCAGCCTCCCAAGTACTGGGATTACAAATCATGCGCCACCATGCTGGCTGTAAGCAACAATTTCTTAGTTGTAACACTAAGAGTGTTAAAGGAAACTATTGGACAAATTAGACTTCATTAAGACTAAGAAATCCTGCTCTTGGAAAGACACCTTTAGGAGAAGGGATGACAAGCCCCTGGGAGATCGTATCTGTAAATCACATATCTGATAAAGAACTTGCATCTGGAATCCATAAAGAAATCTCAAAGCTCTGTAATCAGTCAACAAACAACCCAACTAAATAAACGGGCAAAAGATTTAAAGGAAGAACTTATCGAAGGAAATATACACATAAAAAACACATGTGTAGCTGGGCGTGGTGGCGCACGCTTGTAATCCCAGTACTTTGGGAGGCGGAGACTGGAGGATCTGGGTTCGCGGCCAGCCTCAGCTCTCTCTCTCTCTCTCTCCCTGTCTCTCTCTCTCTACTTAGTGAGGCCCTCCGCAACTTCGTGAGACCCGGTTTCAAAATAAAGTATAAAAAATAGGGCTGGGGGTGTAGCGCGGAGGTAGAACGCCCCTGGGTTCAATCCCCGGTACTGCAAAAAAAAAAAAAAAAAACAAGTGTAAAAATGAGCACTGTCATGAAATCATTAGGGAGATGCAAATGAAACCCGCAGGGAGACATCACTGAACATCTACTGGCATGGCTAGATGGAACAGGCCTTTGTAGATGGCCTGGTACAACACCCAGCCGCATCGAGTGTCGGCGAGGACGGGAAGACCTGGATGTCTCGTACGGCGCTCGGGGGAGGTCAAACGGTCCAACATCTTGAAAACTGAAGTTTCCTCAAATAGTTAAACACTCACCTACCAGATGGCCTAGCCGTTCTGCTCGTACATATTTACCCACGAAATATGATAGCATGCATCCACACAAAGACTTCAAATTAAAATTCAAAGTAGCTAGCTTTATCTGCAGTAATCAAAGTCTGGGGAAAAGCCAGGCATGGTGACACACGCCAGTAATCACAGTACTTGGGAGGCTGAAACAAGAGGATCACAGGTTCGAGGCCAGCCTCGGCAACTTAATAAGACCCTGTTTCAAAATAAAAAATCAAATAGAGTTGGGCATATAGAGCTTGGAGGTTGAATGCTCTGGGTTCAACCCCTAGTACCAAAAAAAAAAAAAATCTGGAAAAAGCCCAAGAACCTTCCATAAATGGCATCTGCACACCATGGACACTGCTCAGCAATAAGGAACAAGCAGTCGACGTGCAGATTAACCGGGGTGAGTCAATGTAATTACGCTGACAAGAGGAGGCGTTTATGTAAAACTCTCGACAATGCAGACTACTCTCTAGGGGCCCGTGTAGATCCAGGGCTGCCTGGAAGGAGGCGGAGCTGGGGAGTCTCCAGGGAGGAGTGGGTGTTTGTCACCCCGGTTGAGCTGATGACTTCGTGAGTAGACACACCTGTCCAAACTTATCAAACCACGCAGTCTAAACAGGTGCAGTGTATCGCATGTCAGCACACTCGAGAGGACTGACAGAAAATACACAGAGCGTGCTACATCAAATGAAGCGATGGGGGAGTGGCTGGCTTCTTTGGAGGCTTTTAGGGCTGGCCCCCTGCTTTCTATTCTGGAGGACTTTGTCCAGTCTCCTCCATGCCTTGATTGGTGTCCTGGGCCCCCGGGAACTGCCCCCATCCCTAACGGACGTCTTGTCACCGCCATGCGTGGGAAGCGGCCTCTGCAAGCCTGCGGGGAAGGGATTGTTCATGGCATCTGCGCGCAGTCTCTCCAGCGTACGGTTTTAACATTCTTAGCACACAATACTCTGGATTACAATATAAGCCACTTGCACTAAAATACTATTGTCAAATATTGTCTTCAGCTGAGATACAGTGGCCCGGCCCCCGCCGCCTCCTTTGCGTGCCATATGGCCGGGGAGGCTGTGATCGCAGCCCCGGGGGTGGGCTTGGTGCCTCTGTCATCCCTACATGTGGGGGACATAAAGGAGCTTTGCAGGCATCCACAGCAGCTAACCTGAGATGTGAAAAATTACCCTGGCGTTCTCGTGCACGGTCACCGGTACTATGGCTGTCTCTACTTGTCCCCACATGGAAAGAGAAATCACGCACCAGGGATGGATGGAAGTAAAGGTGGGGGGGGGGTGCTTTTCCCATCGAAATGAAATTCGCCAGGCTGTGGACTCCGGAGCCTTGCTGCCCAGGCCCGTCTGTCGGGAGAAGTGGGGCATCCTCTGGGTGTGACCCCAGATCCTGAGGGGTGATGTCTGCCCAGCGTGTGGCCTTGCCCCTGGGGAGAAAGCAAGACAAAACCTCTCCTGGTGGACCAGTAAAAATAGCCACGCCACTCCGATCGAGGGCATCCGTGGACTCTATAATTAAAGGAGTGGGGGCGGCTCGTTCTAAAGCTCTGCTGGAGGGATGGGGGGCAGTGCGGGAGGATGTGCGGAGGAGCGGAGGGCCAGCCTCAGAATCCTGCGACTTGAGAGAGCCGAGCAGGAAGAAGCGCCCAGCAAGAGCAGCCAGCAGGAGCGCCGGCTGACAGGCCCTTTGTGCAGAGCAATTTAGCAAGGGTACTTAAAACGCCCATCCTCCCAGCCAGCAAAGCCTACTTCACAGAGACTCTCCCAGAGAAATAACCTTGGCCGTGTACAAGAAAAAAAATCTGCATCAGACACTTGGTAAAAACAGCAAGACGGATTTTATTGAAGCTGCCGCAGTAGAGGACAGAGCCCATGGTGTAGGTCCGAGCTCAACTCCAAATGCAGCCACGTCAGCGGGGTCCAGAGCCCCGAGCGGAACGAGGGGGCGGAAAGTTAATGGCTTGACCAGCCCTCAGGGCGGGGATCTTGCAAACTGCTTACCAGGCTCCTTGCTAAAGGCAGCCGAGGATGTAGGTGTGGAGGGTGCGGGGTGAGGACCGCATCGGAGATCAAGATGGGGAACGCTGAGAAGACAGAGGGTCAAAGGAGCCTGGCTGATGGCTCTGCCGGTGCCGCACACAAGGCTCGGTGCCCTCCCTCCTGCACTCTGCACCCGCAGAAGAAAAAGCTGAAGGGTGGGGGCTGGAGCAGACAGTGGAGGGGAACCAGCAGCATTTGCCAGGGGCGTGCCCTGCGTGAGGAGGGACAGCACTGAAAGATGAACTGTTTGTGCGGTTGAGTCCTGGGTGACCTTGGGCAATGACCTACCCTCTCTGATCTTCAGTTTCCAAATAATTACATACCCAGCAGGATTGCTGGAGAGAGAGGACGTGACAATATACATAAGACACTTGGAGGGTTTTGGGGCACAAAGACAGTCCTAGGTAGTGGGGTGACCGGTGTGGTTAGTTTGACTGGAGAGACCTGGAAGGACAACAGCAGGGTGACAGTGGTTATCCCTGGTGGTGACAATAGCCACTTCTCTTTTAGTGGCATTCTCTTTTAGTGACCTGAATTTTAAAAGTTCTATTTTAAAATTTTAAAATAAAATGACTTAAGCACCAGGCAGCTGCTCTAAGATCCCACTGAGGTGTCAGGTTGTCCCCTGTATGTCTGAGGGAGGAGGAGCCAGCAGCTGGGATCTGGGGTCCGGAGGCCAGGTTGCCGGGCCCGAGGGCCCAGGATGACCGCTTGCTGCCCGCAGCGACTGTGGCTTCAACGGTGCATGCTCAGAAGTTAATGAATCCTGCTGTACTCGTGTCCCGGGGCTGCCGTAACAAATGACCACAAACTGGACAGCTTAAAGCGATAGAAATTTCTCCTCTTGCAGTGCTGGGGACCAGAAGTCCCAAATTGTGCATCGGCAGGGCTGGCTCCTCCTGTGGCTCCGAGGGGCAGTCGTCACAGGCTCTGCCCTGGTTTCCAGGGGCGCTGTCCATCCTCCCTGTGCCTGGGCTGCAGCTGCATCCCTCCGGTGTCTGCCCTGTCCA
This sequence comes from Glis glis, assembly GCA_004027185.1. Taxonomy (NCBI): domain Eukaryota; kingdom Metazoa; phylum Chordata; class Mammalia; order Rodentia; family Gliridae; genus Glis; species Glis glis. Next base: position 37,315 of record PVJS01009793.1, read on the forward strand.
TTCTTCAGTCCTACATGTATGTCCATGCATCTCCCAATCTCCCCGTTTGTAGAAGGTTCACCCTACTATGGAAGGACTTCATCTTAGCAGGGTGACATCTGTAGAGACCCTAGTACCAAATAAGGACATTTTCACAGGCATCCAGAGTGAGCACTTTAATGCAGACCTTGGGAGGCACAGTCCAACCTCACGACACCCGTTAACCGCCTGGCCCTGTTCCAGCCCCTGGGCGACCGAGCGAAGCACTCAGCCGCCGTCTCCTGTGGAGCATTAGTTCTACCGGACAGACGGTGGACAAGTGAAGTACTCACTGAGGAATGACAAAGGGACGAAGGCGGGCGACATTTGCCCAGAGCTCTCCTTGGTCCCTGTCTCTGAGAGACTGACGCCAAGACAGAAGCCTGGAAGGAGTGTGGGGTGTTAAAGGGCGATCGCCTCTCCTAGAAATAAGTATTATGGGAAGCCGGGCTAGGTGGGAGGGTGACCACACCAAGCTCATCCCTTCCTGGGGAGCTCAGGTCTGGTGGTTGGGCAGCTCTTCCACGGGCTATGCCACCGGGGAGTGCCTGCCCCATGGCTGCCTGCCGCGAAACAAACAATTCTCTGGTGCTGAAGAGGAACCGGCCGGCCCTGCTGGTCTGGTTCTGCCACAGACGCTGTGCGTGTTGCCTGAGGACTTTTTAGGGCCTCATTCCGGCTCACCATCTCCTGCTGCCCCATCCTGATTCCTGCCCCTGCCCCTTGCTCCCCAAACTCCATCACCACCTCCGCCTCCCAAGAACCTGGATGACTCCCAGGTCATCCTCATTTTGCAAAGTGCCCCGAGTTTTTTCACTGTCCACTCTGCTCCTGGGCTGTCCCTGGTCCCCCCCCCCCAACAAGGCCGGTTCCTGGCAGCTCTGAGTAAGGACTCCCTGCAGCAGTTGGGAGCCCTGTGGCCTCGTGGGGGGTCAGGCTTCCCCGTCTTGCAGACATAAAACTCCACCATCCACCAGAACCACCCGGATTCTAGTCCTGGCCTGGCCACTGCCTTTCTCTGTGGCCTTGAGGAAGTCCTCTACCCTAGGCCTCAGTTTCCTTGTCAATAAAACGAGGAAGCTGGGGCCTGAGGTCTGCCCATCTCAGGGATGTCCCCTTTGATCCCGAGAGCTCACGGGGGATGTCAGATTGCTTGGGGGATGGAGCCCGCGTGCCTCCCACGCTGTGCGCAGGCCCTGCTCCGGGGACTTTGCAGCTCTTCGCGGAGAGTGGAGTTACTGCCCCGCCCCTGCTACCTGGGCAGGCTGGACTCACATCCACCAGCAGAAGGGGAGGTCACAGGAGCTCCAGCCTATGCCTCGAAGGGCCTGTAGCTCCTTTGCATCTGACTGTGCTAAGGCCCAGACAAAGAAGCCCGACCATGCAGAGGAGAGGGGCACAGTCAACAGCTGGTCCTAACCGCCAGGCATGTGAGCGAGCCCATCTTGAACCATCCAGATCCATGGAACAGTCAGATGTCTGCGGCTGTGTGAGCAACTACAGGTGAGACCAGCAGAAGAACCGTCCAGCTGAGCCCCGCCCGAACTGCAGACCCACAGCGTCGTGAGCACATGCAATGGTTGTTTAAAACCAAGTGATGTAAGCCGGGCGTGGTGGCGCACGCTTGTAATCCCAGTACTTTGGGAGGCGGAGACCGGAGGATCCGGGTTCGCGGCCAGCCTCAGCTCTCTCTCTCTCTCTCTCTTTCTCCCTCTCTCTCTCTCTCTCTCTCTCTCCTTAGCGAGGCCCTCCGCAACTTCGTGAGACCTGGTTTCAAAATAAAGTATAAAAAATAGGGCCAGGGGCGTAGCGCGGAGGTAGAACGCCCCTGCGTTCAATCCCCGGTACAGCAAAAAAAAAAAAAAAAAAAAAAAAAAAAAAAAAAAACAAAAAAAAACCAAGTGATGTGCGCATGTACATTTGTGTCACTTTGAACCTCACTATGATGTATAATTACATTGCACCCATAAAAGTATAAAAAATATAAATAAAGCCCTGGTAGGAACACTTCCTCTTCCAGGAAGTGTCTTTGACTACCCCCCTCTAGGCCCGCCTTTCTCCTTTCTCTAAATGCCTCTACTTTTTTCTCCTGCTTTGGAATACTGGGGATTGAATCTAGTGGTGTCCTGCTACTGAGCTAAAGCCCAAGCCCTTTTCATTTTGTTCTGAGACCGAGTCTTGCCAAGTTACCCATGCTGGCCTTGAACTTGCGATCCTCCTGCCTCAGATTCCCCAGTAGCTGGGAATACAGGCATGTCCTGCCCAGTTAACAACTCTACTTTTTAACTAGCACCACAGTATTTGCTAGTTAATTCTTTCTCATTGTGGCTAAGCTCTCTCGTTTTATTAACCACAGCTAGATTGTGGAGGACAGGTGGGGACTGTGAATGTAGAGATGGGAACTCCATAGGTCTCTGCTCAACCTCATTGTGGGGACCCTTGCAGAGAAGGGAAAGGGCTGAATGGTTTGGGTTTGGGGAATTCTGAGGTCACTGTCTTCAGCAATAAGATGAAGCTGGCCACAGTGCCTTTGCACGTGAGGTTAGTAAGGAGGGAAGGTGAGCATGGAGTGAGATGTGGGTGGTGTCCTTGTGTTTTGTATCCAGCTTCCTGGCTACCAAGAGGCCCCAGTTCATAGTTCTCCCAGCTGTCAGAATGGAGGGGTCTAAGTGTTTGCTACTAAAAATAATATTTCAGTGCCTCGATGAATAGGGCTCTTGCTGGCAGAGCAGTTGCAAAATGTTAAGAAATGACATAAACAGAGGGTCCCTGGCTTAGAAATAGAGGGAACCTCAGCTTCCTCTGTAGCCCATGGGGGTAGAAGGTCATTTTCTCCTTGTGCAGTGTCAAAAGGGCAGGGTGCTCCCCAGATTTCCCCACTCCAGAGGCGGCACATGGAAGGCCGCTGGCCCAAGTGCATGTGAAGGTCAGGGGAGAGCAGAGGCAGCGGAGGAGGCAGCACAGGGAAGTGGCCTCCAGGGGCAGCGGATGCCCATGATACATCTGGCATCTTTTCATCTGTGCCCAGGGCAGGACGTGAGCAGGGGCAGCATCAGCCTCACCATTACTGCAAATGTCTTGAGCCGCCATCTCTGCCTCTCCACTGCCAAGCTGGGAACAGTCTGTCAGTCTCCACTGGTAGCTGAGGTCCCTCTCAGCCTCACAGGACCTGGGCCAACTGCATGCAGGGTAAAGCCACACTCCTCCTGCATGGAAATCGGGGTTTTCTGGGACTTGGCTCCCTTCCCTGGTCTCAGCCACTCCCAGGTGCTCAGTCCTTGGCCCCACCAGGAGGGACGGCACCTAAACCCGCCTGCCCATAGAGCTGGTTGCACGCTGACCTTCGTCATCCATGCAGGCCCCGCCCCCGCTTCAGAAAGACAGGAACACGGGCGCCACCTCCCTCCCCAGAGCCGGGGTTTGGGTTTGTTTGGGCCAAGATCAGAGATGGTACCCGCTGTCTCTGCCCGTGAGTCTCAGCCTGTACTGAGCGGACACTGGGCTGGCGCCTCCCTGACCCCTGCATCTACTACTACAGCCATTGTCATCTCAGGCATAAACCGGGGTGCTTTTAAAATAGGGAGGGGGTTAGATCTTTAGCAGGACTGGAGAAAACAATTGTGCCACACAGGAGGCGGCTCTTGCCACATGGGGAGACGCGCATGGCGCGGGGCTGCTCTCTGACTTGGGGAGATTGGAGTCTTACTCAGAGATCACTGGCCACATGCAAGACCATGCACAAGGGTGACATCGGACCAATGTGACGCCCACAGCCCATGCCATCGAGTGGGGAAGGTGAACCGAGCTCGACAGGTGGCACTGGGGACCCGGAGCACCAGGAGATGGAAGAGCATGCAGTGCTGGTCGCAGGGGACAGCCGGCCTCCTCCCCTCCTCCCCCACTGCCCAGGAAGCAGGCTGAGCTCTTCTTGCTCCGCCTCGTGGCCTGAGCTGCAGAGGGCCCCCACTCACCATGGCCTCCTGGGTCCTGTGTGACCTGCACATGCACGCCTGGCCTTCCGCGAGTCCCTGACGGCTCCAGAGCTGGTACCATGTTCCCTTTGAAGTCCCCAGAGCATGGCATAATGCCACCCCACAGGAAGCAAGCTCAAAGAGCTTACGGTGTTGACAGGAGCAAGTCTGGTGGGTCCCCGTGACAGAGGACGCCGAACTCTGGTGCCGAGGGCAGGAGGGAGGGCCACGCTCACCTGAGGCCCGCTGCCCACGCTCGGCAGCTAGTGCAAAGAAACGAAGCCTAGTGTCGCTGGAAAGAATCCCAGGCCCCTCCTCCAGTCTGGGACTGGCTGTGATGGCCAGCTGCCCCTCGGGGACTTTCCCGAGGTCCCAGACATCCGTCCAGTAAGCTCGCAGGTTCTGTTCCACAGCCCAGAGGAAGGAAAAGCAAGCAGGGAGATTGCGCTGTGTCCTGGAGGAGGCCCTTTCTCTCTCGTTCCCCCTCAGGCCCCGGGGTGGGTAGATCTCTCATTTCACTCAAACACACGTGGAGGCCTTGAAGAGGGGCTCCCGTTGTCTCCTGCCCTCGGGCAGGTGCTTCCGCCCGTATGAGGTGCAGGTGCGGGCTTCTCGGGTTTAGAGTGTCTGGAGCCAGGTGGCTCGGTCACACCTGCGAATGTCTGGGCCTCACCTGGTTCCCAAGGGCCAGCTAAGCCCCCGGGAGACAGCAACGGGCCTTTTTTCCTAAGCCGCATCCCAAGCAGGTCTTCCTTTAGAGCTGAGCTCTGGGGTCGACCTGTCCCACCTCTGGCCCTGGCCCTGCTCCCGCTAGGCAGGTGGCCTTGGTAAATCCTGCCTCTTGGGACCACTTCCCTGGGCTGTCAGATGACGACCCCGGCCCTCCCAGGCTGGCCGTGAGGGTGAAGGAGGCGAGCCCAGGCTTCACGCTGTGGCCCAGGTAACATCCAGGCACAGTGCTGGGGGACAGTCACTAGCGTGGCAGACGCATCCGCCTCCTCCACTCTCTCAGCATCTCTCCCCATCCCCCGAATCCGTCCACAGTAAAGGGTCAGAAACATCCCCTGGGGAGGCCACGAGGAGCATGGTGAACCACCCGCTACGGGACACGACGGGCGGACGTCCCTCTTGGCGTTCAAAGTTGGTTTCCATGCCGAACATTAAAATACGCTGCAAGGGCTTCCTATGTCTATTTAATTAGGCATTAAGTCTTAAAATTAATTTACCGTGAAAACTGTAAATCCCCTTTGGACAGCTTTAGGGAGCATGGCTGCCTAGTCACTGGGACAGCAGAGGCGCATGCCCAGCTCCTCCCTAAGAGCTCCGGTGTCGGAGTGGCCGAGTCAGCCCGCGGTGCTGCCCAGACCTGAGGACATAGTCAGAAAAGCCCCCACTCTCTTCAAAACAAGTGGGCAGAAGCAATAAAACCCGCAAGCACTTGCGGCCCTACAGCCAAGGCTTTGGGGTGGAGTGGGATGTCCGGGATGGGAGAGGCCAGGGGTGAAGGCTGTGAAGGAGCCTGTTTTTTTTTTTTTTTTTGCGGTACTGGGGATTGAACCCCAGGATATTCTACCTCCAGGCTACACCCCCAGCTCTATTTTTTATTCTTATTTTATTCTTATTTTTTATTCTGAGGCTGGCCGTGAACCCTGATCCTCCTGTCTCAGCCTCCCAAGTACTGGGATTACAAGCGTGTGCCACCACGCCCGACTCTTTTTTATTTTTTAATGGATGGCACAGAGTTCTGAACACTGCAACCACATGCCCACAAAGGATTTGTCTCACGGCTGCTTGGAAAGCTGGAGTTGCCCTGGGTCGAAACACAGCTAATCACACCTGGTGATTGGCACAGAAAGAAAGATGCACCCCGTGTACCAGCCCGGGGAAGGCCCAGGTCCTGGGAGCCACACCAGTCGTCAAAGTTCCATTCCTACCTTGAGGTATGTTCCTGTCTCACCCAGTCTGCTCCCAGCCTGGCTTTGGAAAGATCTAAATACTACACACGTGTACAGGAGTAATCTTTATCAATCCCATCCCTCCCAAGCAGAAACTGTTTGCTGAGCTCCTTCGTTCAAATCTCCCCTGACCAGTCTTAATAATTGTTCGGAACCCCAGCACCTGCGCCTGGGGATGACTGAGGATGCAGCCCGGTGAGGGCCGGACCTTGAGCCGAGTCTGCACTGAGGAGGGATGTCTACAAAAGCCGGGCCAAACGTGGATCGGTTCCAGGGAGATTTCCACTCTACCAGTACAGTCTGCAGGCGTCCCCTGTGAGGGGGGAATGATCTGGCCCTTTACTGGGCAAGGAGCCCAAGGGTTAGGAGAGAAAGATTGAGAGAGTGGAGGAGGCGGTTGCTTCTGCCACGCTAGTGAGAGGCCCAGCGCCGTGCCTGGATGTTCCCTGGGCCAGAGCATGAAGCCTCCTTCACCCTCACTGCCAGGACGTGCCATGGTCGTCGTCTGACAGCCCAGGGAAGTGGCCCCAAGAGGCAGGATTTACCAAGGCCACCTGCATAGCAGGAGAAGGGCTGGGGCCAGAGATGGGGCGAGCCAACCCCAGAGCTCAGCTCTAAATGAAGACCCGTCCAGGGGCTTGGGATGTGGTTAGGAGAAAAGACCCGCTGCTGTCTCCCGGGGTCTTAGCTGGCCCTCGGAAACCTGGTGAGCCCCAAAGCTTCCTGGCACAGGTGTCGAGGCCTGAGACTAAGCAGATTTTGTAGAGTGCAACATGGGGGAATGTGACAGGGTCCAGGGAGAGGCCCTCACTCCTCCCACCTGTCTGTGCCCTCTCCCTCCTTTCCTCCTTTCCTTGCTCCCTCTCTCTTTCCCTTCTTTTCTTCCTCCCTCCCTCCTTCCCCTCCACTTGCTGAGCCCCAGCAGGGTGCTATACCAGGTACCAGGGGAGGCAACGTTACCAAGACACAGTCTCAGCCCTCCAGAAGCTGCGCTGTGGGTCACCTGCTCACTGATTTGCGACAGATGCATGCCCAGCCCCCATGGGGACACGGTCCTTGCCCTCCAGGGGCTGCTGTTCCCAGGCAGGAGGCTGCCGATATGGAGACAAACGTAAATAAACACCAATGTTGCCAAGGCCACGTTTGGATGTCTGCGCCAGAACTGGGCTGAGCAGAAAGCTAGTGCTGAACAAAGTAAGAGGACACAGCTAGACCAGACCTGTGCGAAGGCAGAGCGGGCGCCCCCGGGGACATGAGACATGTGGCTGCCGGGACGGCGATGGCCCTCAGCAAGAGCCCCACGGGACCTGGCTCTGACCGCAGCAGCACAATGGTGGCCATCTTCCCTTCACATCTCGGGGCTTCCTAATGGCCCCAGCCAGTTGGCCACGGGCCACGCCACCCCTGTCGGGGAGCCCCTTGGCTGAGCTCCGCAGAGTTGCACACAGAGATTCCGGGTACCGGGTGTTGGGTGATGAAACTGGCTTTCTGGGAAGGGCTGGAGAATGTCCAGCCCTCGGGGCTGTGGAATGAGCCCTTCATCCCAGCCCACCTGGCCCAGCTCGCAAGCCTGATGTGCCCCAGAGACCCCAGAACTGCAGCGAGCGGGGAATGGACGTCCCTGCTGCAGGACCCTGCCAATGGAAGAAGAGCCGACAGATGTGGGCAGGTCTGCAGTGGCAAAGCCTGATGTCCTAAGCGGCCACCAGGGTAGTGGCTATCTCTGCTCGGGAAGGTGTGACCGGACCTGAGGCCACCCTTCCTCAGCGCAGGGCCTCCCTCGTCAGCGGCACTGCTGGTGGGTGCTCTGCAGGTGAACTCTCTCCCTGTGAGCTCCTGGGCTTCTCTCTGGGCTTCGTCTTGTAACTTTATTAGAATAACTTGGAAGAGAGAAAAAAAAACGGAGCTGCTAATGTTTGCAACATTCATCCCAAACTGTATTCGATGGTGCTAATTAAGATGACTTGTGCTGCCCTAGACAACGGCAATCAATTGTTTTTACACATTAAGCCTCTCCTGTGCTGGGCAGCCAGGCGCGGATGCAGCTGATGAGCTGACCAGTGTCTGTACCTGCGGGGCTCAGCCACCTTCACGGGAGATCAATAAGCCCCTCCCAGGCCCGGGTTCAGAGGGGCCCCAGCGGCTCCACAGAGGACAGACCCAGCTCCAAAGACCCACCCTTGGCATTCGGAACTTTGTCTTCTCATTTTTTCTGTTTCTAATTGACCCCCAATGATTTGTGAGGTTTGTATAAGTACTTACTGAGTCTCCACTAGGTGCCAGGTAGGGAACGGTGTAGTGGGGGTGGGATGGGAGACTGTCCTCAATTATTTGTCCCACAAGGATCCTTGGAGGAGGAGGCAGAGGGTCTGAGTTAGCAGGAGATTGGAGGATGGAAGCAGAGGTTGCCTGGTGTGCTTTGAAGACGGAGGAAGGGACCACAGACCACGGAGTGCGGGAGCCACCAAAGGTAGAAAGTGGGTGGAAGCCGGTCCTTCCTGGAGCCCTGGCTGAAGGAGCCTGGCAGACATACGGGCTTCAGGCTTCTGATCTTGAGAACTCAAAGGGAAAGCTTGTGTCATCTGAAACCCCTACATTTGTTAGAATGACAACAGGAAACTACACATAGCGAAAGGCAACAGGAAAGGGGTGGTTTTGTAACCACTGGCTGACCTTCCACCTAGTCTCTGGTCCTCACAGAATCCTTTTGTGAGCACTTAAGACCACAACATGTTATAGCCTGTGTTTTTCACTAAATTTCCACAGTGACTGTTTCTCCCACATTGTGAGCATCACTTTTAAATGTCTTGTTGTCATTATCAGATTTTTAAAGCAAACAGATGACATAATTCTTTCGTATCTGTGTGGTACTGGGGATTAAACCCAGGGGTGTTCTACTTCTGAGCTATACCCTCAGCCCTATTTTAATTTTTATTTTGAAACAGAGTCTCGCTAAGTTGCCAAGGCTGGCCTCGAACCTGCAATCCTTCCATTTCAGCCTCCCAAAAGCTGGTGTGTGCCAGTGTCCGAATTGTAATTACTTCTCAGAAAGACAATGCCACACACTGCACCCAGACCCAAAAGTCAGAGCAACTCTTAGTAGAAGCTCAGGACAGGTTTGGAATTACTGAAGAATAAGTAATAAAGTTTGATATCTCAGCCGGGCATGGTGGTGCAGATTCCAGACCAGCCTCAGCTGCTTAGTGAGATCCTGTTTCAACATAAAAAATAAAAAGGGCTGGGGGTGTAGCTGGGAGGTAGAATGCCCCTGGGTTCAATCCCCAGTACCAAAAAAATTTTTAAAAAATAATAAAATAATAAAGTCTGATATCTCAAATGCCCATATGTGTCAATTTTCTACTCATGCGCGGTTAAGACCACAGCCTCCTGGTTGGGGGCTCTGCTCAAGGTGGAGGCTGTCCCACATTCTCCCTTCGGGGGCTCTGCCCTCTAAGGCTTCCAACATCAGTGTGTGTGAGGAACTCGTTGCTGAGCAGAGGCCAGGAGACAGTGCACAATCATCTAAGAACTGAAAGACAGACGGATGGCCAGCAAAGTCTGCAAGACTGCAGCAGGCAGTGGATACCATGAGCTAGGAAGGGACCGGGGAGGGACAGCTCTGGGTCCCAGTCAACAAAGAAGGCCAGAGAGCTAAGCCGGATCTCAAAAAGAAGTGCCCATCTGGTAGCTGTGACTGTGGCCTTATTTGGAAAGCAAGGTCTTTGTAGATGTAATTAAGAGTCTGAAGATGAGATCATTCTGGATTACCTGGGTGGGCCCCGAATCCAATGGCAGGAGTCCTTCTAAGAGGCACAAAGGAGACAAAGGGAGAAGAGGAGTACGTGCATGAAGACAGAATGGAGGTTAGATGGAAGCGGCCTCAAATCCAGGAGCACCAGGGGCCACAGGAGCTGGAAGAGGCAGGAAGGACGGTCCCCGGGAGCTTGGGAGGGAGAGCAACCCCGCCATACCTTGATTCCAGACTTCTGGTCTCCAGAACTGGGAGCGAACAAATCTGTTGTCGAAGTCGCCCAGTCTGTGGTCCTGTGTTACAGCAGCCCAGGGCGCCCACGGGCAGAGGAGGGAGAGGGAGAGGCAGCTCCTGCAGTGTGCTTATAAGATGGACATTGGAAGTCCATCTTATAATGGACTTATATGTCCAGGAAGGACAATGGCTCCTTCCTAATTTTTCTAGAATCTGGGCTTTCCAGGAGGTCCCAGAAAGAGGACCACCTTGAATTTCCCTCTGTATCCGGCACCGTGTCTGACCCTCGGCTTTGTTACTCGACCGTGTGGCTCTGGGCACCAGCTCTGCTGAGCTGCGGGCAGGCCTGGGGCTCAGCAGCCAGGAGGGGGTGTCTCACTCACAAGGGGCACAGGGGCCGGGCTGCCAGCACAAAGGGTGCTGCTGGCCTGAGAAGCGGTGCCCTGCCCTCTTCCCGGACTGAGGCCCAGGCAGCCCCCGCTGAGCATGAGGACAGTGGCCCCGTGGATCAGCCCGGAGGACCTGCTGCCGTCCAACATCGGAATGTCAGAACTAAGGAAATAACTTCCCAAGGGAAGAGTCCCATCTAGCAGCACAGTAATAATTTGCTACTCTGAAGCTTCCAAGAGATTTATTTGATTAAATAACTACGGACTACGGTTTTTACTTCACACCATGGCAGAAAATTCTCGAAGCTTCTGACTGAGGAAAAGGAAGAAATGAATTCACAGCTCACCTCGGACGCCACGTCCCCTTCCCATATCCAATTAACCACACGTCCCCAGCAACTCCCAGCGCGTGGTGCGAGATGGGCCAGGGATTAATTTTTTATGGGGCATTGGACTGTAAATGATTTTTCTATTTACTTATGTAACTCGTACATAAAAGATGAGGGTATTTAATCAAATACAGACCAACTGCAAATTATGCTAGATAAACAGTGTGAAAAAATTCAATATGCTATTGACTGTTTATATACACACACACATATATGTGATTGATACATATTTAAGAGTAGCAATTTAATTCACACCATTAACCCTTTGTGGAATAGTTATATACTTCCCAGGTACTGGCCCGTGGGTTAGGAGAATCTGAACGCTGTTAGAAGTGGGGGTGTGTTGAAGTAGATATTCCTTTAATCATTTCGGCTTCACTGAATTTCTGGGAAGAAGCAGCTTCCAGAACCTCCTTGAAAGAAAGGGCTGTGCTTGTTTTCATCTTGGCTGGCCCCTGTGTTCTCAACCGGCGGGGGGAGGGGTACCCCCCCAGGGAGCATTTGACAATGTGTTGAGATAGTTTGAATTGTGACAATTTCTGCTGGCACCTAATAGAGACTGGGGATGCTGCTAAACAAAGAATTCTCTGGAATTTCAGAAACATCAATGGTACCGAGGTAGAGGAACCAGGCCCTAGCGCAGCATCAGGGGCTGCTGCCAACTGGGTGCATGTTTGAGGATAGACACAGCCCTGGACTCCCTGCTCTCCACAGCTCTGTGCCTCTGAGCTCCCGCTGCTCAGAGACCTCTCCTTGTTCCCTTCCATCTTAGCGAGTGTTCCTCTCCCCTTAGGATGCAGCCCCGGCATCTTCAGGGACAACCCCTCCCTCCACACAGAGCTCCTCACCCACTGGGATTGTAGCACTTAGCGCAGGACACTTGCTGGTTAAGGGTACCATTGGACTAGGTCTGCTCCTCCGATAGCTTGTGAAGCCCACAGGAGACACAAACCCTGCCTGGTTTATTGCCGTTTTCCCAGAAGCCAGGACAAGGCCCAAAGTCTAGTTGGTTCTGGATAAATGTTTACTCTCTGGCTGGCTGATTAGAGAGATGGATGGGAGGGTGGGAGAATGGATATTTTGGTAGATAGATGAATGGATAGATGAGTGGATGAATGGATAGATGGATCAATGGATTAGATGGATGGGTAGGTGAGGGGTGGCTAGATGGATGAATGGGTAGATGGATGGATGTACAGATAGATACATGTACATATGGATGAATGGATGGGTAGGTGGATAGATGGGTGAATTGGTGGATGGATGGATAAGTGGGTGGATGGATGGATGGATGGATGGATGGATGGATGGATAGATGGATGGATGGATAGATGGATGGGTAGATGGATGGATGGATAGATGGATGGGTAGATGGATGGATGGATAGATGGATGGGTAGATGGATGGATAAGTGGATGGATGGATGGATAAGTGGGTGGATGGATGGATGGATGGATGGATGGATGGATG
>PVJS01009794.1:0-49504 GCA_004027185.1 Glis glis
GGAGAGCCTATTCCAGTTCTTACAATGCACCTATTGAAATATTTCATGAGATCCCTCTGTGACATAGGTCTCATGGAGGAACCAAGTGCTGTGGTCTCTCCATGGTGGGGGACACTGAATTGAAAGTGATTTAGGGCCTGTTAACATAAATGAGAGGAGACAAGCCTGCTCAATGTGCGACAGCCTCTCCACAAAATTTAGACAAGTCAAAGATGTTTCTTTTCTCTGTGTCATTCTCTCTCTGCAGCCAGCAGATGAGTATTTCATAGTGGAGTAATTCAAACTGAAAGAACCCATGGGTAACACAGCAACCGTCATCAAACATTCCTTAAGCCATTTGATCTCATTGGAGCATCCGTATGTCTTATCTGCCCTTTTGCAGACAAATTCCATGCATTCAATTGGATTTAAATCTTTCTGTCTATTCTGTCTTTCTCCGTCCCTAGATCCTGGAAGGATTATCTAGCATTGGGAAAAGTACTAGCATAAGTTTTTAAACAGTCTCTTTCAGAGTGTGCATCAACGTTCAAGTCACAGCCTGATTAGTACCACGCTCAGCATTTCCCATCCCCTTATTCATCAACACCTAAGTAGTTGCGCATAGAGTGAAGGATGTTGCAGCTGGGTACCTTCTCCACAAAAGACTACATTTAAAAAATTAGTATTGACATGTATTGTCACATTTAAATATGTGCCCCCAAATCATATGATATAAGACATTGTATGTATATTCTCAAAGGATGCCTTTGCAATAAAATTTTTTGAACGTATGCTTTAATTGACCAGTCAGTATAACATGATAAATAACTGAGATTGAAGCTTAATTTATGGAGGAAAGTTTGAGCATCCAATACTTATGAAGAAACATTTAGCTCAAATGATGGGAATCAAACATATCTGTTGGTATTACTTAAAAAACTTTCCAATTATGGAGAGAAAACAATGAATACAACTGTCACATACATTTTAGTGCTATGACATGTACTCTACTTTTAATCTATGTGCATTCAGTTTTCTGTGATGCATTTCGGACTGGCTCATGTGGTTCCTAGAAATCAAATTCTATTTGGATTCTTGGACAGGCCATTAATGCCTTGCCATACGCACAGAAAATCACATTCAGCACCATGGACAGAGCAGATTTGCTCCTTTCTGAACTACAGCTGTTTCCTGAATTATATTTTTTTCTCTACTAAAACATCCAGACACACGTCTGTCTTTTAATTACAGGAGGAGTTCTTACAAGACATCTTGAATTTTAACAACCTATCTTAAAAAGGAAAAAAAAAGCACTAAAAGCCAAATAGAGGTAATCTTAAGTACTTTTCCATGGTTCAAAAATTAATAGCCCAGAAAATATGTAAAGACCTTCAGGGGAAGACATTGCTTTTATATTGATGAAAAATCAGCGTAGAGGAATAGTGATCAATTATTAAAAATAGACAATATTTTCGGAGGTACTTAGATAATTATCAAAAAATGGGGAGGTGAGACTGGCAGGGTTGCCATTGTAAATGCGGTGAGGCACTCTGTAGGAAGTAAAATTTTCACTGGGAGTAGCAAAGAGAGTTTGGGAGAATTTAGTCAGATGATTGGAAAGGAATTCCTGTTGCATTTTATTACAAAATTGTAAAATAATAGCAGAATTGTGATCCTCTATTATTTGGAAGAGATTGGAAGTGTAGACAACTATATAGTGTGTTGTTGTTAGTAGTACCTTAAAATGTGCTATAAAATTTTGAATATATATGTGTTATGTACAAAATGCATAATGTATCTGGTTTTCTGGGTTCTATAGTCTCCATCTGCACACTTGTGTATCTTTCCAATATATGAATAGTTAAAAGTCCTTCTCCCTATTAAAATAGAATTTTTTTAGATTCCTGCTTCTGTTAAGAAAAATATATAGCCTTTATTGTTTATTTTGTTTTAATATATGTTTATATATATTTATTTTGTTATGTTGTTGATAACTGGAAATTGTTTGAAATAAGATTATTAATTGAAGAAGTAATTCATTTTTTAATTTATGAAATACTGAATATTGTTTTTAAAAAGTTTATTCACTTAGTAATTTCTTCCAGATAACATGTTTTTTATAAAGTCTGAAAGCCTTAAATTTAAAGTTATGTTGTGACTTTATGAATGTATTAGTACAGCAGTAGGTAATGAAGAGTAGAAACTACTCCTTGACCACTCTGTGCAATGTCTTGTGTTATGTACTTATGTTGTCTATTTAAATTTTATTTAATCCTCATACATTGTGGGACATATATTCTTTCTTCTATATGTCTCTCTCTCTCTCTCTATATATATATATATATATAGAGAGAGAGTATATATATGTATATATATATGTATATATACTGAGTCTTGAAGGAGTTATATTATTTACCAAAGTCAAAATTGGTATGTGTCTCAGTTCATGTGGGCTACTATACAAAATACCTTAGCTTGCATAAATTACAATCAATAGAAACTTATTTCTCATAGTTATAGAGACTGAGAAGATTAAGGTGCTAAATGATTCAATGTCTGGTAATAACTGGCTCTTGGCTTCCAATACAACACCATGTAGCTGCATCTTCTGGAGGATAAGGGATAAAACAAAACAAAACAAAACAAAACTGTCTTCACATGATACAAGGGCAAAAAGGAATAAACTTACTCCTTCATGCCTTTTATAAGTGAACTAATCCCATTTAGGAAGGTAGAGTGCTAATGGCTTGATCACCTCCCAAAAGCCCCTCTAAATACCATTACCTTTGGGTTTAAGTTCCAAAATATGACTTTTGAAAGGACACATATATTCAAGCCACAGACATATCTGTATTATTATTATTATTATTATTATTATTAACAACTAAGGGTGTTTTTTATGGTGTGTGTGTGTGTGTGTGTGTGTGTGTGTGTGTGTGAGACTGGAGATTGAACCCAGGGCAATTCTACCTCTGGGATACATTTTAGGGTATTCTGCCTCTGAGCTATACTTCCAGCCCTTTTTATTTTTTATTTTGAAACAGAGTCTCACTAAGTTGCTGAAAGTCTTGCTACATTGTTGAGGCTGTCCTCAAACCTGTGATCCTCCTGTCTCAGCCTCCCAAGTATTGGAATTACAGGTATGTGTCCACATGCTCAGCTACTTCTAGGTTCTTAACAAAATAAAGATGAAGGTACAGAGATTTCTCACATAACCCATCACAAATGCATAGCTTGCCCAATAATCAATATCTTCCACCATAGGAATACTTTTGTTACAATTTTTGAGCCAAGATTAATAGCATAATAGTTCAAATTCCATAGTTTACATTAGTGTTTAATATTAGTGTTGTACATTCTATAGATTTGGACAATGTATAATAACATGTCTCCACTACTATATTGTCATACAGAGAATTTACTTTCACTGCTTCCCAAACCCTCTATGTTCTGTCTTTTCATCTCTCCCTCACCCAACCTCTGGCAACCACTGATATGTTTACTGTCTCCACAGTTTTTCATTTTTCACATTGTCACCTTTCTGGAATCATAAGTATGTACCATTTCCAGATGTCTTTCTTTTACTCTGCAATATGCATTTAATGTTTTTCTACTATGTGTGTGTGTGTGTGTGTGTGTGTGTGTGTGACTTGCTAGCTTATTTCATTTTAGCACTGAAAAACATTCCATTATGGGGATGTACCACAGATAAAACCCCCGAAATGAAAGTCTTACATATAAATCAACTAAATATTTATGCTATATATCAGAAACACTACAAAACTGAGGAAGTAAAGCAAAAAAGAACTAAATAAATGAAGATATACCCATATTCATGGATAGAATGACTTAATATTGTGAAGATATCTTCCAAATTTCATCTATATATTCAATGCAATTCCACCAAACTCCCCAGCAAGTTATTTTGTGACTATTGAAATAACTGATTCTAAAGTTTATATATAAAGTTCATATGAACTTTATATATACAATATGTATATATGTATGAACATATATATGAAATTTTATACCATACACACAGATATATAGTCTAAATTTTTATATAGATTTTATATATTTTTATATAAAATTTATATAGAAAAAACAAAAAAATTAAAATAATATTAACGGTAAAGAACAAAAATTGGAAGACCGATATTACCTGACTTCAAGACTCACTATAAAGTTGCTTTAGTCAAAATAATGTGGCATTGGTAAAACAATTGATAACTACACTGATGGAACAAAATAGCACTTAAACCTACATAAATATGGTCGCCTAACTGCTAACAAAGGAACACAAGTAATTCAATGGAGCAAAGGCAATCTTTTCAACAAATTTTATTAAAATAACTAGACATCTCCATTCAATAAATACATAAACAAGTAAATGGAATCTAAACAAAAACCTTATACCTTCCACAAATTATAGTTTAAAATGGAACACATACCTAAGTGTAAAATCAAAACTGAAAAGCTAGTAACTTATTATTTAATAACTTATTATTTAGTTTACATTCATTTTGCATATCCCCTTTAAAGCAAGGGAGTCAGAACCGTTACTTTATCATTATTTAAAATTAATTTTATCACATCAAATTTTCTTTTTTTATGTTCATTTTGATATATGTCAGGGTATCAACATCATACATGCACACACTGCTCATTTAGCCCTCCCTCCAATCCCACCCTATTCCCTCCCCCTCCCCTCCCTTTCATGCTCCAGACAGTGATTGGGTCTTATAAGTTTGTGTATGTACATCATGTGCTATAGTGTGTTTCCCTCCACCCCCCTCCCAACTCCCTCAGGTTGAGTTTGTTGGATCTTCTAAGTATAATATCATGTCATCTGCAAGTAGAGATAGTTTCAGTTCCTCTTTTCCAATTTGTACTCCTTTTATTTCCTTCTCTTGCCTTATTGCTCTGGCTAGAGTCTTGAGTACTATATTGAAAAGGAGTGGTGACAGCAGACATCCTTGTCTTGTTCCTGTTTTTAAAGGGAACTCTCAAAGTTTATCCCCATTCGGTATGATGCTGGCTGTGGGCCTATTGCATATTGCCTTTATGATGTTGAGGTACGTTCCTTCTATTCCAGTTCTCTGTAGTGTTCTTACCATGAATGTGTGTTGGATTTTGTCAAATGCTTTTTCAGCATCTATTGAAATGATCATCTGATTTTTGTCTTTAGTTCTGTTTATGTGGTGGATTACATGGATTGTTTTTTGTATGTTGAACCAGCCTTGCATCCCTGGGATGAACCCGACTTAGTCATGATGTATGATTTTTGTGATGTGGTTTTGAATGCGTGTTGCTAGTATTTTGTTTAGAAGTTTTGCATCTAAGTTCATCAACGATATAGATCTGTAGTTTTCTTTTCTTGAGCTGTCTTTGTTTGGATTTGGTATTAGTGTGATATTGGCTTCATAGAATGTCTTTGGGAGAGTCCCATTTCTCTCTATTTCATGGAATAGATTGAGGAGTATTGGGGTTAGTTCTTCTGTAAAGGCTTTATAAAATTCACCTGGGAAACCATCTGGACTTGGGCTTTTCTTTTATGGTAGGCTCTTTATTGCTGCTTCAATCTCATTAATTACTATTGGTCAATTTAAATTTTCTATGTCTTCTTGATTCAACTTAGGAAGGTTGTACATGTCTAGAAACTTGTCAATATTTTCTAGGTTTTCCATTTTGTTGGAGTATAGTTTTTCAAAGTAGTTTCTGATTATGCTCTGGATTTCTGTGCTGTCAGTGGTAATATCCCCTTTTTCATCTCTTATTTAGTAATTTGGATTGATTCTCTCTTTCTTTTGGTTAGGTTGGCTAGTTGTTTGTCTATCTTGTTTATTTTTTCAAGGAACCAGCTTTTGGTTTTGTTGATTTTTTGTATTCTTTTTATTCTCTACTTCATTGATTTCTGCTCTGATTTTAATAATTTCCTGTCTTCTACTAGCTTTGGGGTTAGACTGTTCCTGTTTTTCAAGGGCTTTGAGGTGTGTCATTAGGTTTTTTATTTGGTGATTTTCTGTTCTTCTTATGTGGGCACTCAGTGCTATGAATTTTCTTCTTAATACTGCCTTCAGGGTGTCCCAGAGATTTTGATATGCTGTGTCTCTGTTTTCATTTGTTCCTAGAAATTTCTTAATTTCTCCCCTTATTTCTTGTTTTACCCATTCCTCATTCAGCAGCTTGGTAATCAGTCTCCACATGCTTATGAGGTTTCTCTGGATCTTCTTATAGTTGATTTCTAGTTTCATTCCATTATGTCCTGAAAAGACGCAGGGGATTATGACACATTTTTTGAAATTGCTAGTACTCACTTTGTGGCCTAGAATATGGTCTATTTTAGAGAAAGTTCCATGTGCAGCTGAAAAAAATGTGAATTCAGTTGTAGTTGGGTGGAATATTCTGTATGTGTCTACTAGGTCCATTTGGTTTATGGTGTTCCTTAGGTCTGAGGCATCTTTACTGACCTTTTGTCTTGAAGATCGATCTAGTGGTGTGAGAGGTGTGTTGAAGTCTCCCAATATTATTGTATTGGGATCTATGTGTGATTTAATGCCATGAAGGGTTTCTCTTATGAAAGTGGCTGCACCTATGTTTGGGGCATAAATGTTGGCTATTGTTATATCCTCTTGTTGGATTGTTACTTTTACCAGTAAGAAATGAACTTCTTTGTCTCTTCTGATAAGTTTTGGTTTGAAGTCTAATTTGTCTGATATCATAATTGCTACTCCTGCTTGTTTTCGAGTTCCACTGGTGTGAATTACCTTGCTCCACCCCTTCACCTTTAGTTTGTGCGCATCTTTACTTGTAAGGTGTGTTTCTTGCAGGCAGCATATAGATGGATTGTGATTTTTAATCCATTTTGCCACCTTATGTCTTTTGATGGGGGAGTTGAGGCCATTTATATTCAGTGTGATTATTGAGAGATGGGTTTTCATTCCTAACATTTTGAGATTTAATTTCTGTTTGAGGTAGTGTTTGTTCTTTGCCTAGTTGTTTGTTTGATGGAAACCACTGTTTCTCTGGTTCTGGCGTTTCCTTATTATTTCTTCTTTGTAATTAATCTCTTTGAGCATTTTCTCTAGTGCTGGTTTGGAAGACATAAAGTCTTTCAGCTTCTGTTTCTCATGGAAGGTTTTTATTTCTCCATCACATTTGATAGATATCTTTGCTGGGTAGACAAATCTTGACTGGAGGTTGTTTTCTTTCAGAATTTGGAATATGTTGCTCCAGGCCTTCCTGGCTTTCATGACTTGATTTGGAAGGTCGGGAGTGATTCTTATTGGTTTGCCTCTGAATGTTACTTGCTCTTTTGCTTTTGCTGCCTTTAAGATTCTCTCCTTGGCCTCTACATTGGTCAATTTGATTATCATGTGGCGTGGTGTGCCTCTTCTCTGATCCTGTCTATAGGGGGCTCTATATGTTTCCTGTACCTATGTATCGACCTCTCTTTCTATGTTTGGAAAGTTTTCTAATATTACTTCTCTGAATAGATTATTGATTCCTTTAGTTTCAGTTTCTAGTCCCTCTTCTATGCCTGTTATTCTTATGTTTGCTCTTTTAAGACTGGCTGAGATCTCTTCAATGTCCAATTCATGCTTTCGAATTGTTTTTTCTAATTTATATACTATGTGTTCATTTTTGGAGAGGTCATCTTCTAAGGGCGAATTCTGTTTTCCATGTGGTCTAGTCTATTGTTTATGGTCTGTATTGATTCCTTCGTTTCAATTATTGCATCCTTCACTTCCTTCAGAACTTCTTTTTGATTCCTGCTTATTTGCTTCTTCATTTCTATCAGGATCTCTCTGAATTCTTTTCGGAAATCCTGTATCATTTCCTCTATTGATGTTCTGAATTGTCCTTCTGGCAATCTTTGCACTTGTGAGTTGGTGGGTTCTGTTGTTGTGGGATTGTGGGGGCTCATTGTTTCTTTGCTCTTCTTCCTTTTCATGGTTTCAGGTTTCTTATGTTTATACCTTTGTTGCTTTTGGTAGCTCTTCCTCTCTCACTCTGTAGGTATCCTATGTCAAATCCCTCTCCCTTTATATTTTCTTATCCTGGGGGTAGATAGTTGCTACTAGGTGAGCCTTAAAGGTGAGTGGCATTTACTGAGTGGTTATTTCCACTTGTTTGGTATACTGTCCATTTGCAGGCCCAGTTCTTGGTCTCCTTCAGTGATTGGGACCCTTGCCTGGTGCCTCTCACTACCTGTGCGTGGGACCAGTGCTGCTATTGCCCCTCTCTCTGCAAGTGTGGGTCTCTGCGGTCTCCACTTGGGCTGTCCCTATGTCTCTCTCTGTCTACACCTATGGTAGGAGTTACCAGCAGGGGGCCCTGGGCTTGTGTCTCTCTTTGCCTACAGAAGCAGTGGTTGTCACTTTGCCCCGATTCTGTGTAAACACGGAACTCCACGTTTTCCACTGGGAGGGCTGGTTTGGTCCAATTTTCCCTAGGTACCACAGCTGTATGTCCTGTAGCTATCCCCGGGGACTCTCTAAGGGTGATGCGACCCCCGGGTTGCAAGTCTTTCCCATCCAAATGTCACCAGGGATTGTCTGTTTATCCACATGTCTACCACGTCCCACAGCAGACCCCACTCCCGCCTCCATCGGGGCAATCTGCAATGTCTCAGACCCCGTGAGTCCCTGTGTCCGCACTGGGTGGTCTTCCCCTGGGGCTGCTCGTTGACTTACGGTCTCGTTGAGTGCTGCTCTTAATCTCTGGGGTGGGGGGGCGGGCTCAGCTGCTGCCGCAGGTTCTGGTCAGGCCTCCGGGTCCTGGGGACTCTGCCGAGTGTGGATAAGACTGCTGCTCGCTTTTGTCGCTGCTGCTCTGCAGTGCTGGTTTTAGAAGAGCTCCCTGTCTTGTTTGTTGGTGGCCTGCAGAAGCCGCAATGCCGGTAGCCGACAGCATGGTTTGACCCTGATGGCGTCACTGTCGCTTCTGCTGACACAGCAGTTCGGGTCTGTGTTGCGTGTGGAGCGAGTCGGTGCTCACCTTCACTGCTTCTTTTCTGCAGCTGCTGGATTCACAACAGGTCGCTGGAGTCTCCGTTGGTCTTGTGCAGGAGCCACAATGGTGGTAGCCGCCGGTAAAGTCCTGCAAAGATGGTACCGCTGCAGCTGCTGTCGCCGCCGCCATTTGGTCTATTGAGTGTGGAGTGAGCCACTGCTCGCCTTCGTCTCTGCTGATCTGCAGCTGCTGAACTTCCAAAACGTCTCTGGCTTCTCTGCTGGCAGCATGTGGAAGACGCAATGTGCTACCACCGTCTCTTAGGTAAGACGCTTGGAGTTTTTTCCTTTTTTCTATTTTGTCTTCTGGCTTTGATTCCATCACATTTCAAACTTTTCATTGTTTACTTCAAGTTTGTGTTGCCTTTATTCTTTGGAGAGGTTCTTTCACAGCGAATGAGATGTGCGTCTCAGAGATCGTAGCGTGGCGTCTCCCTTGGTCGCCATCTCGGATCCCCCTCCTAAATTTTTATTTTGAAACAGGGTCTTGGTAGCTTGCTGAGAGTCTCACTGCTTGCTGAAGCTGTCCTCAAAACCTCCATCAAATTTTCATTTCTTTAGAGTCTTGAAAAGTAATTTCACTGATCCCAGAAATATTTGGAAATTCATCCCAAGGACCTTTGTGTACCCTTTTCCCATTTACACATATGTACACACATACAGCTACACATCTTATCACATGCTTTCATTTTTAATAATCTATGCTTCTCCCCTTCTCAAATTTCTCTTAACCCTATTACTGTGCCATTTGTAAGCCCACCTCATTATAAATATCTCCTCCACATCAGAAATGTCCCCACAGGCCGGGCGTGGTGGCGCATGCTTGTAATCCCAGTCTTTGGGAGGCAGAGACCGGAGGATTTGGCTTCGCGGCCAGCCTCACCTCTCTCTCCCTGTCTCTCTCTCTCTCTCTCTACTTAGTGAGGCCCTCCGCAACTTCGTGAGACCTGGTTTCAAAATAAAGCATAAAAAATAGGGCCAGCAGTGTAGCACAGAGGTAGAACGCCCCTGGGTTCACTCCCCGGTACCGCAAAAAAGAAATGTCCCCACAAATGCCTCCTCGCCTTCCTGTATTTCTGGATCTAATTTTCCCCTGATTGCACCTATTTCCTAGTGCCCATTTATTCTTTCTCACCTCCTGGTCTGTGAGGTGATATCACCATTTAGTAGTTTTGTCTTTGCTTCTCTAGGAAATCTTTCCTATGCCTTCATATCTAAAATAATAGTATTTATGGTTTGTAGTCTTCAGTTGTACATTTTATTGATATATGGAGTCCTTTTAATACTTTAAATAATTGACCTATTCCTCTGAAATAATGTTTTTAAGACAAGGTTTAGTCCCTAGGCACAGAAACATAAGTCTCACAGTCCCTGTACCGATGTTTCACCAGGATGCTGAGGCTCTAAGCATCTTTTACTATTCATTAATGTCATGTATTGAACACTGTGTCATCATACCTGCTTTTTAGGACCTGGATTCCTTCCTGTCTTTCTCTGAACTTCACATGCCAACTTCATCCCAGACTGTAGCAACAATACTACACTCAACATTTCTTGATCTTGAATCACACAACCTTCAAAGTCACATTACAGCATATTGTTATCCAAGAATATCAACATCAAATATTTATTGATCTCCAATTGTATATTAGAGATACAAAAATAACATGTATTGATGCAGTATGAGGCACTGTTCTAACCAGCTTTCATCCATTAACTCTTAATCCTCATCATTACATTTATGATTTTTTAATATTTTAATAAATAAATATATTTTAAATATATTAACAAATATAGTAAAATATATAAATAAACAAAGTAAGCACAGATTGGTTAAATCACCAGTCAAGTTTACACATCTATTTATGGGATGAAAGCTGGCCTTAATGCCAGGAAATATGGCTGTAGGGCCCATGTCCTCAACTATGTCACCATTGTACAAGCTTTGATTTCTAGCCTGGGGAAACCTGCAGTCTAATGAGGAATTCAGATATGTGGAGAAGTCAATTATGCTAGATAAATAAACAATCTAATCACTGTTCAGTGCAGTTCTAGGGTAGTATGCCTAACATAGAGCCTAAAATATAGAAAGCAATTTTAAGTATTATTTATCATTCTTTCCATATTTTTCAGGGCAATTTCACATAATGATTATTAAGAGAAAAAAAGGAATAATTAGAGACTATTTAGACAGTGAAGTGTAGATTTTTAAGTGTTTGAAGATGTGAGGTATGCACATTTATGTCTTTAACTCTCTATGCAGAGCTATATACACACTGCGTAATATCTAGGATAGATTGAAGTGTCTCATCTAAGCCGTATTTGTTGTGAATATCTGAAATTCTAAGAATGTTTCCTTTGACAAAATCTCAACAGCTCTTAAATCACTGATCTTCAAGAAAAGTGAAAGAGAAGGGATGCTGTGGAGGCATGGAGGAGAAATATCATTTTGAGAGACAGAATCCCCAGGGAAATCGGACCATTCTGCTAAAATGAATGCACCGGCTGCTTGAGATGCCCCCTTTGTTAACACTACATATTGTTTACTCTTTCTTTTATTCTTTGTCCCTGGGAGGAAATTTGGCATTGTGCTTGCCTTTTAAATGATTTCAAAACTTGTATTCACTGCCCATTCTTAACTGCTCTACCCACTACTGCCTGATCTGTTATCCTTAAGCACCACTTTAGGATGGTGGTTTTTCTTTTTCCAATAAGACTCTCAAAGATCCCAGGCTATCTACAGAACACAACATCACTGAGCCTGTCCCTCAATGCCCTGATAATGTGAAGACTCCCTTCATTTTTCAATTTTCCAATATGACAGAATATAAATTTACCATGGAAGCCACACTTACTCTGTTTCCATCTTTCTTTATTCTGTTTAAATAATAAAATTAATTAAAAAATATTAGTTAAAAAGCTTAGGGGTTTTCTCTTCTTTTTACTGATATCCTCTTTCTACATAGACATCAAATCTCTTGGCCATCTTTAAAGAATCACAAGTTGATTTTTCTACTCAATAAGTACAGATGGAATTGCAGGTCCGTCTATACCACTGCCTATTCTCATGGGTACTTTCACGATATTGGCTGCCTGACCTAAGATGGGTTATTTTGACTCCACTTACTTTCGTTTCTCTTTTGTCAAATGCAGAGACCGACCGTATATCACACGGCAAGTAGTTCTGAAGATTACAGTCAACAGCTGTAACATGCGAAGGAGAGTGTCTAACATGTAGGGAGTGTTATGTAAATGTCTCCACTATTGTTCTTCCTATGCTTCACATTGCAATCATACCGTGTCCAGATGTAGCATTTGACCATCACCAGTGAAGCATGCAAGCATCATTTCTCACCCAATCTCCCTGACTAAAGAATACTCCCTACATTAAGTTTTGACTACAACCTGGACATTTTCTTGATTTTTTTCTTTTCCCCTTACCTCTCGCATTTAATCTATCACAAAAATACTATTTATTATAACTCAGAAAAAAAAAACTCAAGTACATTTACTTCCTTGTCCTCTTTGGCCATCATAGGAAATCCATCCTCACCTTTCCTGCGGACCACTGTGTTAGCTCACTAAGAGTTTTATCGGCTTCCACTCTTTCTATTTCTTTTGTTCATGAAACAGCAAGAGTGATCATTTGAAACGCAAATTTCAACTTAGAAAAGCCACGTGGGTTCCCTACAAAAATAAAAATCTATACATCGTACCATGATCTGGTAAGATTCATAATTTTCTTTCATCCCATATTCAACTTCATTTGATATCATTTCCCCTGAATATCACTGAATCCTAGACTCATAAATCTACTTTCTATTTCTCTTTCATGAGCAGGTATTTCCTACATTTGAGACATTGCATATGCTGAATCATTTGTATGGGAAGTGATTTTATACACTCTCTTTGTACATCTGCCCAATTTGTAATATCAAAACCTCACAAAAAGTACCACCTACTCAGAGAAAATTTAATCTCATCATTCTCTGTGTGTGTGTTTGCATGTGCTTGTGTGTGTGTGTTTGTGTGTGTGTGTGTGTGTGTGTAGAGGGTGGTACTGGGGATTAAACCCAGGGGTGTTCTACCTCTGAGCTACACCCCAGGGCTTCAAATTTTTTTGTATTTTTGTTTATTTATTTATTTATTTATTTTTGCGGTACTGGGCATTGAACCCAGGGGCATTCTACCTCCAACCTATACCCCCAGCCCTATTTTTTATTCTTTATTTTGAAACAGTGTCTCGCTAAGTTGTGGAGGGTCTCACTAAGTAGCTGAGGCTGGCCACAAACCCAGATGCTCTGGTCCCAGCCTCCCAAGTACTGGGATTATAAGCCTGCACCACCACACCCAGCTTTTTTCTATTTTTGAAAAAGGGTCTTGTTAAATTTACCATGCTCTGGCCTCAAACCTCCCAAGTACTGGGATTACAGGCATTAGCCAGCTCATCGTCCTATTTAAAATGGACTTTCTTCTATATTTTATCTTGCCATGTTACTTATTGCTTTTCTAGCATGTAGTTCAATAACAATAATCTTGTTGATTTGTAGCATTGCTTTCAGTATATATCTTCTCTTCTAGAATATAAATTCTACTAGGGTAGGTGTCAGGTCTGTCCTGTTCATTGATAGAACCAAACATCTTGCCCTACTGAGTATTTATTAAGTGAATGAAGGAGTCATGTAACCTTTCCGTTTGAGCATCCTTTGTGCTACTCAACTGGTAAATTTTTGTTATATGGGGTGTATCACAAGTTCCCTTAATTTTAAATGTTTGCTTACTTTATTACTCTCCCTCATATTCTAAGGTTACTGAGATCATGGAGTTTTATTTTTATCAATATATTATCAGGCCGGGCGTGGTGGCGCACGCTTGTAATCCCAGTACTTTGGGAGGTGGAGACCGGAGGATCCAGGTTCGCGGCCAGCCTCAGCACGCATGCGCGCATGCGCGATCTCTCTCTCTCTCTCTCTCTCTCTCCCTCTCTCTCCTCTCTCCTCTCTCTCTCTCTCTCTCTCTCTCTACCTAGTGAGGCCCTCCGCAACTTCGTGAGACCCAGTTTCAAAAATAAAGCATAAAAAAATAGGGCCGGGGGCGTAGCACAGAGGTAGAATGCCCCTGCGTTCAATCCCTGGTACCACACACACTCAATATATTATCAATGATAGTCACAGGATCTCATATATCACTGATTCTCAATAAATACTTAGTGAATGATCAGCCTGTGTTTTTAACACAGTGCATGTGTTCATTCAATTAACATCTATTAAACATAATATCTATAGATTAATAGAAATTTAGATAGAGAGATTAATCAAAATCTAGGCTCTGAAGAAACCAGAAACTGAAATCTTTCTGACTATATTATGGAGCTTATAACCTAGGCTAGAATATCTCACCTAAAGATACAGATTCCTTTTGAAGTAAGCTCATTGTGCATTATAAGATGTTTAGCAGCATCCTGAACTCTAACCACTAGATTCTGGAAATAGGCACCCCCCCCCATACACACACACAATTTTGACAGAAAAACATACCCTCTGATGTTGCCAAGTTTCCCATGGAGGGAAAAATTCACCTTGAGTTGATATTGACTGGTCATATGTATGCACTTATGCATACAACTACAAAATGAGAATAGTGTTGGAAAAAGACAAAAGCTGAAATGTCAGAACATAACTCGGGAGATTGACCTGACATGGTTGGTATGGGTTGTCAATGGAATTCAATGTTACTGATGATAAAGCAATATTTAGTCTTTGGCTATAAGTCAGATATCAGGAAAAAAAGTGGGAGGAAAAAAATTCCAAACAGAAGGAATAGCATGTTTGGAAAGCACAAAGTGTGACAAAGTTTGATTTATGGTGATAACTGGTTCAAAGTAGCAAAGAAAGGCCTGGGAACTTAGACAGAGGCAAGGTCATGTAGTGTACTTGCATGACTATGAATTTAGGATTTTATATTAAGGTTAATAGAACTTACAGACTTTTAAGCAGCAGGTATGGAAAAGGAGAATCCAAAAAAAAAAAACTTGGATTTCTACAAACCAATTGCTGTGGATGCATCTTATTGTTGTGGGGTGGTAGGCTATTATAGGATTTAAGGTAAGAGATGACCATGATTTAATCTAGAGAGATGGTGTTGAACCTGGAGAAAAGCAATGGCTGAGAAAACTACTTTAATGTATGGATGGTTATTGGGGTGAATTCATAATAAATTTCCAAAGGGAAAATGCCCTCTAATGGGAAGCTCTTCTGTGTTGGGAATGTCATGGTGGTGTTTCTTTAGGAAGCTTTGGAGTCAATTCATCAGTTTCCCTTTTATGCTGAGTCCTGACCCCGGGTGAATCTATAAATTTCTCTTTTGTGGGCATCACAGATGGTTTCCCCTCTTTCTGTCCTCTTCCCCCCTTTCATTTGCCCCAAGTGTGAGTGTATCTGTGTGTGTGTGTGTGTGTGTGTGTGTGTGTGTGTGCGCGTGCGTGCATTCCATGTAGACAGTGGGAAGCAAATCAAGCAACATGAGGCCCGGAGTCCAGGGACCTGAAGCGGGGATGATCACAGGGAAGATTATGGGTTGTTTCCTGTAGCCTTCACCTGCTATGAGTGGTGCAGTTAATTAGCAACATGAACACAGACTGACATCTCTGGCAGGGAGCAATAATGGAGTGGGAGGTGGGGAAGGCAGTCTTTCTGGCGAAGTAGTTCCTCATTTATAAATACACCTGGTTATTATGGTGGCTCCCATTTGTGATTTCATAGTTAAGGGGCTGTCAATTCTCCTTATCCAAACAAACCCCTTGTTTTCAGAGATTTCTAACACAATTCACCCCAGCACCAGACCCAGCATACAAATCTAGCTTTGTTTTCAAACATTAACACAAATCTGTTAGATTCACAAGGACATTTATAAAAAAAATCTGTTAGATTTACAAGGACATTCAGTGGAATGAGTTTGACTAAAGATTATTTATAATGGTTTTGCTTATGTGTTCATTTTTAATCACAGGCCACATAGTGATTTAGCTGGAATGGACAATAAAGACCAGTTGCTTCAGTCCTATTTCTAAAAGATGGTTATCGCCAAGCGTGGTGGCGCACGCTTGTAATCCCAGTACTTTGGGAGGCGGAGACCGGAGGATCCGGGTTTACGGCCATCCTCAGCTCTCTCACTCTCTCTCTCTCTCTCTCCCCCCCTGTCTCTCTCTCTCTCTACTTAGGAGGCCCTCTGCAACTTCGTGAGAACTGGTTTCAAAATAAAGTATAAAAAATAGGGCCGGGGGTGTAGCGCGGAGGTAAAACGCCCCTGGGTTCAATCCCTGGTACCGCAAAAAAAAAAAAAAAAAAAAGATGGTCATAGTGAGATTTTAGGAAATACTATTGTTCACTTTTATGTTCACCAACAGTCATGTATTGAACAATTATTTAGCACCTGGCACTAGGTCAGGAAAGGGACCGAAAGAAGGAAGAACAAGGCAAATTTTTCTTCTTGGAGTAGCTTAAAATTTGAAGGGACAGAGATTTAATCATTACATCTGTGTGGGTAGGAAAAAAATAGTGGGAATGGGTACGAATTATTTTGAGAGTATTAGGGAAAAATGTTGACCAACACTAGTGGGATATCCATCAAGAAAGAGAGGAAAATGTTTTAAAAAATAAAAATTGAAAAACAGAGAGAGACAGGTATGAAAGAAGAAAAGAAAGAATGAAAGAGAAGTGAGAATAATCAGCTTCTTTTTTGTGTGTATGGTTAGAAAATTAGGATCTATGCTTGAGATTTAAGAGTAATCCACTTCTGTTTCTATATTATTCATCCCAAAGTAATAATACTGAAGAACCTTTTGAATTTTTAGCTCATTTTGACAAAGAAACATAAATGTTTTCCCACAGCCTTAGAGAAGAATTGCGGGGGAAAGGAAATGGTTGTAAACTTTGAACAGAAGTCAGAACTCAGTTATTCTCTGAAGCATATTTTCGAATATTTTTTTTCTAATAAGTGTCATTCTGCCAACTCCTGGCAAAAAGGAAAAGTACTTCAGACATCACCAATTGTTTGAACTTGATTTATATCCAGATTTTTCTGATAGGCTACCAAGGATAATTTTTGAGAAAATGAAAAACAGATAAAATATTTAAGGTTTCTAAATTAATAAACGTGGCTTGGCCAAGAAGCATGGTTAAGACAGGAAGGGATATTTAGGAAGTATGAATATCAGGCAAGTGTTGGAACTTGGAGAATGGATACAGAGTGGAGTGACTGTCCAGGAAGAAATAGACTTGGAGACTGAGTCAAGGAGCCTCAAGGGGGAGGAGGGACTGGGATTTGAGCTCACCAGCTTTGCTGGCTAAACATGTTTGTCAGCTGGTGGCTCCTTCTCATGCTACTAGGATGCTTGCAGAGGAAAATCTTGCTTCTTATACCCCTTAGATGATTACACTTTGCACATGATGACTTTGTTCAATTTACATCAAATATCCTGACAGTTCAACAGCCAAGAAGGAAACTGATGAGCAGTCCAAAAACTTTATTTTGCCACCCTTGGGCTACACTGTAAATATGCCTCCTTAGAATGCCCCCAAAGATAAACATATAATAGCAGAAACCCTAGGCATAATAAGGGAGGAGCTGCCACACCTGAACTGGAGGTTGAATTGAGACAATGGAGACGGTCAAGACCACTGCAGCTAAGAACAGTAGTCAAACTCTAACTATGTGCCAGACACTGTGTTCATCTCTCTATATACACTATTTTTGGTACATTATAATTATACATCACGCTGAAGCACGGAGTGGTAAGAATATACATGCTCACGGCACTTGGTGCATTTCCTTCTTGATCCCACCCTTCTCGCTCCCCTTCCCTGTACATATCATTGAGATTGGCATTGATAATTTCATATACATACATAGCATTATTTAAACCGTGACCTTCTTTATATCTCTATCCCCCCTTCTACTTCCCCTGAAGCCCCTCCATCGCTCCATTGGAGTCTCTGCTCCATTTTCTGGGGTCTCCTTTGTTTTCCAATTTCTCTTTAGCTTCCATATATGAACCACATACAACTATTTGCTTACTGAGACTGACATCTTTTCTTCCACTATCTTATTTAAAACTCTTAAATCCTTTTGTTATCCTAACTAAATACTTTAGAGAACTAAAACACAACAGAAGTCAGAATTTCTTAAGGATACATATATATATATATATACATATATATATATATACACACACACACATATATATATATATATACACACACACATATATATACACACACACATATATATATATACACACACACATATATATACATATATATATATATACATATTTAGTGATAGATAAGTAAAATTGGTTATTCTAGTCTGATTTGTTTTTATGTTTCCTTGGTATAACCTATCCTTCAGTATTTTTAAATCTCCTATTTAAATGGGAAAATTAAGCATTCTATATCTTTTCATTAGTCTTATTAGAAGGGCTTCCTTTTCTTACAAAAGTATTTTCCAATAATATGTTCCTTGGGAAATTTACTCAAAGTGATGTTAATATCCTTTTTTTTTCTTGAGGCCAGAGTAGGCAAAAAGGTGACTCTGGTCAAAATGGATTGAAATATTGTAGGGAATAAAATAACATTTCTCTAACTGTAGAAGTCGTCCAAACCTTTACATTACTCATAATACCTGAACATCTGTAAGAAGAGGCAGAGACTGAGAATTTAAAATGTAGTATTAGCAAATACATTTGCCCACAGAATCCTTGTTTTTCTTGTCTCTTTCACACTGCATGACACCTGTTTGCTTTGGGATACATTTGGGGGCAAGTGACAGAAAGGATCAAGTCTCACACTATGACTACTCCTCCCTTGAACTCCAGCCCCTGCCATCCTTTCATGCTGAGTCTTTTACTGCACAACACATGCACACTTCTATACATCCCTCCATCTTTTATTCCCAACTCTCCCCTAACACCAACACACATACAGACACTCTGGGGTCCTTGGAGTCTCTGATCTGTTTAACATTGCCAACCTCTTCAGAACCTGCTTTATCAACCACCTAGGTCTACCTCTACGACTAGTGTGTTTTCTGCACTATCTGCCATGCTGCCCAAATGTTATTTCCTCTTTGACTCAACCCTGAGAATTTGTAACCACATTATATCATACTATTTCTTCAGTGTACATTTTTTTTTTAATCCTGGAAACACAAAAATTTACTCACAACCTTTACTCTGCTAAGTATTGTTTGTGTGTGTGTGTGTGTGTGTGTGTGTGTGTGTGTGTGTGTGTTACAGGGGATTGAACCTAGGGGCATTCTACCTCTGAGCTGCACCCCCAGTCCTTTTTTTGAAGCAGGGTTTCATTAAGTTGTTGAGGGACTTATTAAGTTGCTGATACTGACCTCGAATTGGCAATCCTCCTATCTCGGACTCCCAAGTACTGGGATTACAGGTGTACACCCCCACACCCAGTCCCACATAAATTCTTGAAAGTAATTTCTATATATAAGGCACTGGAGTACTAGAAATCCTAAGGATGCAAGTGAAGTCTAATTAGATTCTCATTTTCTCATTGCCATCAAATACAGGACACTTTTTTAATAACCCCATAACCCACCAGATATGATCATAACTGACCTACTCCCCAAATCTAATCCAATCTGCATAACCTTATCCTCAGCCTAATGGCACCAGAAACATTATATCACCAAACCAGTCCCAGCCTTATAACCCATTGGCCCATTAATATACTTCTAATAATTTCTTTATAAAACATAACCCACCCAAACAACCCTATAACCTTTTAAATGGATTCAGAACCAGCCAATTACTAAACTTGATCTCATCTGCATATTTCCCATCACCTTTTAATGAGCTCTAACTGGCCCTGCAAGTTTCAGCATTAACAAAAGCTATTCCATTCAATTTGTGGCCTTTTATTTGATTTTTTTAAACATCAAATACTGCACCATTTTTTGCACCATTTTTTTAAACTCCATTCTTTGAACTTATCCAATTCTCTTTTTTTCTTGCTTGAGAAAATTGGAATATTTCCCAACATGTTAGTTCATTAACTTTTCCAGAAGTATTTGAGTGAAGTTGTATAAAATGTGTGTGTGTGTGTGTGTGTGTGTGTGTGACCACTACATTTACATTTTCCATCAAATTTAGTGGAGGCTTTCCATTATGTGACTAAAGACAGGCCCTGGTTAATTTATTTCAGCGTGAGTTGCCTGTAGATACAGGGACCTTTCCACATGGGGTTAGGTAAAACAAGCTCAGAGCAGTCCATGAGAAATATTCCTTTCACGGAGTCACAATAACAAACCATTTTGAGGTAAGAAGAAGAAGGAGGAGGAGAAGGAGAAAGAAGAGGAGTGGTAGGAGGAAGAAAAAGAAAAGCAGACTACATAAGAGGTAGATGGCAATTTAGCAATTTTATTGAAGATTTTTATCTCCCTACAATTTGCATTGGATTTATAGATCTTCTCTTATGGGGGTCATCGGGTTGCCATGCCCCCCTTTCGTTCATGTTTTCTTTGATAAGCATTTACTGAGTGTTGCTCTCTTAGCTGGTGTCACCATAGTAAGACATCATGGACTGGGTGGCTTAAACAATAGACATTTATCTCTCACAGTTCTGGAGGCTGGAAGTCCATAACCAATGTGCCTACAGATTTACCTCCTGGTGAGGAATCTTCTTGGCTTGCAGATTGCTGTCTTCTTGCTGTGTCTTCACATGGCCGAAAGAGAGAGCTGTGGTGTCTTTCTCTCCTTATGAAAACACTAATCCCATCATCTGTGTCCCGCTTTCATAACTTTATCTAAACCTAATTATCCCCCAGATGTTTTGCTTTCAAATACCATCACACGGGGAGTCAGAACTTCAACATATGAAGTTTGGGTGGATAAACATTCAGTTCATTATACCTATTTCATGGTGTATGGTGCTCTGTGGCCCTAGCACAGATAATTCATGTTTATCTAAACCCTGCAGCACATCTCTATTACTCTATCATATGTCCCATTATCTTTAGATGCATTTAGTAGGGGGTGGGTGGGTGTGCATAAATGTAAATATTTGATGACTTGATTATACACATATTGGTGTATATTAAATTACATATATAAAGTTCAGCCAGGCAGCAAATATTTACCAATGGCTGTGTGCCAACTAGCATACCCAATACCCTGTCAAGATTTTAGTACCCTCCTCTTATTTTTAGGTGAGGAAAGTAATTTTCAAGAAGCTCCAAAAGTCTTGCTCAAGATCTTACATGTGGCTGAGGCAGGATTTGAATCTTAAGCCCTGAATTAAAAACCTAAGTTCTTCCTCTCATATCATACTATGTGTCAAGCCAACTCATTTCAGAAGCATTATCCTATGTATTCACATCTCTTATATTGTTAAGGAGGAAATTAAGGCCAGAGAAAGGAAATGATTTGCCCCTAGCTTTTCAAGATACAGCTGTACTCAATCCACAGCAAGATGGATTATCTGGGGAAGAAGATGGTTGCCCTTGCAAACAGCATCCTGGGATTTCAGGCTGACTCTGTCCATGAACACAAGAAAAAGAGAGAATGAATGCCCCATCATTCACCCCCAGCAAATGACCCTCCTGGCATTGATGCACTGAAGCATAGGCCTCTGGGGAAGAGAGTATTGCTCATCCTGCTGGCCCAGCTACACTGTGTTTACAGATGTGAAGTACCACACATCAAAATTAGCATTTATGCAAATGATCACACGATTCCTTCAGGCCTGCTGGGTCTCCTTAATAGACCCATCTTTCAAATTATGAAGTGAAGATCAGTCAATGTACTTCTAAAATTCCATTCTTTCTGTTACATGGACAGTCCTAAAGGTTGTTTTTTTGGTTTCGTTTTTTTCCCCACTTAAAAGAGGCCCATCGACAGGAGATGGTTATTGAATGCCTAGACTTTGTGAATTTTTGACTATATCCTAGAAATTAAACACCTTTGAAATATTTATGAGGAAGCATAAATATACTTGTATTTAAGACGTCTAGCTCCTTGAGCACATCTGAATGGTCTAATTCTACCTCCTCTTGTTCATGGAATCATGATATATTAAGTATTTCAGTTGAAGGAAAATTTAGAAATCAGGCCATCCTTGTTCCCTACTTCATCTGCCCTGCCACATCCTTAACAAATTATCAGGCCAACTTAGCCAGAGGAGGTCTCTCTCTGGAAAGCAGTACCTTCTGGTTACATCATTCTTTGTTAAGATGCACCATTTAATATCAAATTTGGTATCCTCAAACTCCAATCAGTTATTTTTTCTTCAGTGCTTACAGAAATAAATGCAACCACTTTCTCATCAAAACATCCTTCAAATGTTTGAAGATGTTACCATCACCTTGCTTTCAACCCACATTAGGTAACTCAAATGACGTCTTGAGGATTTTTTCCACTTATTAATTGTGTACTGAATTCAATTCATGGATCAGTAATCCTATGGCATGACACACTAATATGTATGTATCTAAAATCAAACAAATTACCACAGTACCTTGTGCATGTGAATTAGCTTATGCATATGGTGACCCTAGCAGTGTTAACTGCCTACTATTATCATTCTCTAACTGGGTGACATGGGACAATGTTCTAGTGGAGTTAGAACAAAGTATCATAAGAAAAGGGAATTATGTAAATTTTAATTTTTTCTAGTCTTTATTTTTCTAAATTTCAAACTTATAGAAAATTTGCAACAATAGGTTAGGGCTTTTTATTTTTCTCTGAAGAATTTGAGAGTCAGTTGTGGATATGATATCAATGACAATGTTAGTGTATATATCCCACAATCATGGACATTTCCCAACAAAAACACAACACTATCTCCAAAATTGGGAAATTAATATACATACATTGCTAATAGTCAATCCTACAGCCTGTTTCAAGTATCATCAATTGGCCCAAAATGTCCATTATAGAAATATAGTCCAATTCAAGATCATGTGTTAGAGTTAATTATCATATATTTTTCTATTCTTCAATTAGAAACAGTTCCTTGGACTTTACTTGTCTTTAGTGACTCTGACACTATTGACTATGATGACACAATTTGGATTTGTTTTATATTTCCCCATGATTAAATTTATATATTCTTGGACATATACATCCAAGAATATCTGTATATTTGAACATGTATTCCTTATTGTCTCCTATCAAGTTCCACACAATTTCAATTTTTCCCATGACTGGTGATGCTAACTTTCATCACTTGATTTAGGTTGTATCTGTCAGGTTTCTCCACTCTAAAGTTCCCATTGTATTATATACGTATTATGTGAGGAATTATTTTTGACACTAGGCAAACATTCTCTTCTTTACCAAACTTTCAC
Organism: Glis glis; assembly: GCA_004027185.1. Taxonomy (NCBI): domain Eukaryota; kingdom Metazoa; phylum Chordata; class Mammalia; order Rodentia; family Gliridae; genus Glis; species Glis glis. The sequence continues at coordinate 23,358 of PVJS01009794.1, forward strand.
TCACTGATTTCAGCACCCATTGATGTTATTTGGATAAATGAATCACTATAAGGGTTACCAAATGGTGGTGTTCTATGGTCATTGTCCCTTATTTATTACTTGGCATTTATTTATCTTAATTTATTTACTTATTTGTTTCAGAATGAGCCCCAGAATGGGTTGTCATCCATTACCACCATTATCTAATTTAATGCCAGACTTATTTTGGTGGGAAATCTTTCTGATAGTTTCTATGACTTTTTATATGTTGCCCATTATCTTTTTAACTTACATATTTTCCTGGTTGTTAGGATGTAGCCAGATCATTTTGTATATATTTTTCACACATCATTGAAATTAGCCATCTCTTTAAAGATCTGTGGTTCATTTTTAGTGAAGTATGTCACTTAAAGATGAAGAGATCTATGTCCTGGAGGTGTTCATTGCTATGAGGTATCTTTGTTTCTAGGTCCTCCCCATGCACAGATGAACAGATGCATTATATGTACGTGTGTAAATATTTATATGCACATGCATATTGGCAGCAGCTACCCTTCCCCAAACATACTTCTCGCCCTTTCAGGATCCAACCCACATTGACCTCCTTCCCTGAAGAAGAATAGTGAATAACATAAAAAAAAACATGGAATTTTTACTAACCATTATTATGGTTATATATCTTTTGGATATCAAGGGTCCTAATATAAGTAGAAGTAAATTAGATGCCGCTATAATCTCTGTTCCTATTGAATCATCCTCTAGAAGAAATTCAGGTTGCCATGTCACTTTTAAAATGTCATCCACAGAGCACACGCTTGTAATCCCAGTACTTGGGAGGCTGAGACAGGAGGGTACGGGTTTGTGGCCAACCTCAGCTACTTAGTGAGGTCCTCCGTAACTTAGTGAGACCCTGTTTCAAAATAAGAATAAAAAATAGGGCTGGGGGTGTAGCTTGGTGATAGAATGCCTCTGGGTTCAATCCCTAGTACTGCAAAAAATAAAAAAAATGTCATCCACAACAAATTTCACGTATATGTGTATATTTCTTATAAATGAAGAATATGATACAATTCTAACAATTTCAACTTTACTATGAACTATTTATTTTCTCATAATATGACCAGATATATTTATCTCACTCACAAAAAACCACATTATATATGTAATGTTTACTTATATCTGTAATGTGTTATATATAACACATTATATATGTAATGTGTTTATGTGAGAGAGAGAGAGAGAGAGAGAGAGAGAAAGAGGATGTTAGAATGCAAATTTTGACTGATGATTTCTTCAAAATAAGGTCTGAGACCAGAAAACAAACATTTCAAAATAGAGGATGAGAAACCACATGACTATTCTGCAACCTTTATCTCTCATTTTAGAGTAAAAAGCAATCATTAATTACAGAATGAAGAAAAAATTTTGGAGACAGATGTATAGATGTTCTTAGTCTTGCAAACCTCCCAGGGGAGAGCTTCCTTGCTCACCTTACAACAAGACATGGGGACTTAGGGAAACCATTTGAAGAGCCTAATGGATATTTCTCTTATTATGTAACATCTTTGTACTTCTGAGACATATAAAAGTCAGGAGCCTGAATAAAGTGACCTATGGTCTCAAATTAGAGAATTATGGTTTGAGAAATAACTTCCCTTTCCCAAGTGTGTTAAAGCACACAAAACACAGCAGAGTTGTCTGGCAGTGTCTGGGAGGGTCTCACAGAGGAGCAAGAGGATGCCAGCATAGCTAAAGGTAGTAGACTAAATCTGAAGACTTAATCTAGTGCAGAAATTCATCATGGAAATTTCAGATGAGTGACGCTCAGGGCCAAGGATGTTAATGTCAGAAAAACCCATGAAAGGTGTGGGCAGCATTAAGTATCTGTCGTGCACAAAGAGAGCTGCAGTTAGATCAGCAGCCAGTGCAAGAGGGAGCTTTCATGCTTGCTTCCTGCCCTGTCCTCCTGGATTCTTCCTCCAGTTTCAGGGTGCTTAGAAGCCAAGGCAAGGTGAAAGAGCAGATCCTACCCAGAAGACCCTCATACTCTTCTAGGTTGCTGCATTGAAGCAGGAAGGAGAAAAGCTTTAACTTTATAGCAAGTTCCAACTTGTGAGGTTTGCATAGGACAGACCATATTAGTCATTAAATTGAGTTAGAGTTTTATAACGTAGTTACCTTAGAGCTTGTGGTATGGTGACCAGAGTAGATAAGGTCACTGTTTGAGGGTAAAGCATCAACGAATTTCTTAGAATGGATTGGAGGTTGCATAGTTATGGCATCTCCTAAGACATCCTTTTTCAAGGTAAGATTATAGGTGTGTCATATCATTTAATACTCACAGACACATCTCACTTTTTTAATAGATGAGACAAATGACTCACAGAAAGCAAAATAATTTTATCCAGAGCCACATAGCTCTTTAAGTGGGAGAACAAGGATGTGAATTTTAGAATTAAATTTAAATTTTATATTTGGATTTAAATTTGAGCATAACTGGTATTTAAACCTAATATATTAACTACTATGAGATACTTCTTTATGAATCATCTACACACAGTAAATATAACTTGACCATCTCATCAAGTTTTTAAATTAAGACTTGAGCCAGGTATGGTGGTACAAGCCTTTAATCCTACAACTTGAGAGGCTGAGACAGGAGGATCACAGGATTGAAGCTAGCCTTAGCAACGTGGCCAGACCCTGTTTCAAAATATAAATAAAGAAAAGTGCACCAATAAAAGCATATACAATAAATAAATATATAAAATTTAAAAGGGCTCGAGGTGTAGCTCAGAGGTAGAATGTTTCTGAGTTCGATCCCCAGTACCAAAAACAAAACAAAAAAACAAGAAACTCAAGACAAGCATTCCTGAGAACCTACCATGCTTTAGGAACTGAAAAAGTCCTCTCTTCTTGTGGACATAAAATTCACACAACCTTTTTATGAGCCTCTCTTAATAAGGAAATGCTGAGATTCTCAGGAAATTCTAAGTTTTTCCTAAGTAATTGAACATTTACTATATTAAATATATACAGTTCTATTAATCATGCCGTGCTAACTATAGGTAACTCTACTAACATGTATTCTGTTTTTAAAATTCAACAACTTTTTAAAAGTGCATCATTGAAACCCATGTGCACCACTGACCCCCTCCTTGTCACTCATCAAGCAACTAGTAAAATTCAATTATATAAACAAACAAGCATAAAATACAAATGAGCACTCATCCTTTGTTCAAACCAGGTTGAGGTTTCCAGTGTCCTATGTGCCTGCCTGCCTTCCTTCCTTCCTTCCTTCCTTCCTTCCTTCTTTTTTGTAAAATTTTCTTTCTCTCCACAAATCTTGCCCATGCCATACAGATTTAAGAATTCTGTGGTCAAGCTGAGCGTAGTGGTGCATGCTTGTAAGTCTGCAATCCCAGTACTTGGGAAGCTAAGACAGAAAGTATCACAGGTTTGTGGTCAACCTCAGCAATTTAAGGAGGCCCTCAGCAACTTAGTGAGACCCTGTTTCCAAATACAAATAAAATAGACCTGTGGGTAGCTCAGAGGTAGAATGTCCCTGGGATCCATCCTCAGTACCACCACCACAAGAACAAAAGAATACCTGGGGTCAGAGAAGACTCCATCATCGCAATTGGGAACCTCATGCAATAATCACCTCTTCTCAATCAGATAATGCTTGTAAAATAGGTAAGTGACTGGCATAAGAGAAAAATCATCTAACTATGCCTCTGTTTTCACAAGAAAAGGCTTTATACCTATTGAATATTGCCATGTGTGCCAATAACTAGTAGGCAGTTGGTGTTCCAAAACTGGAGCTTCCACATAGGCATATGCATAGATCTTACTATCTTATCCACCCTTCAATGCCAAGTTTAAATCTTCTCTTTTCCACAGGACTCTAGTAAATCTTTTTTTCATGATTTGGTCCCCCTTTTGTTGTCCCCTCCTACATTCTTATGTCAGCATTTAAGTAAGTTTTAGGCTTCATTCTATATTATATTAAAGATTCAGAAGAATGTACAGACCATTTTACCCAAAGCCCTTCAACTTAACAATTTAAGACCTTGGGCCAAAAGAATTAAGACATTTTCTCCAAATCACACTAAGTTAAAAGCAAAACAGTGGCTGTAATTTATCATTAGTTTTTAATTACTTTATTGAAAGCTCAACAAGGACTAAAATTATACTATATTATTTTATTATCTTTATTCCCTGGAACTAACAGCAGTGGTAGGATTACCAAGTAGGCACTCAATATACCCTTGATCAATTAAATTTGACTATGTTTTACGTAAACAAGGGCTTTCCAAATGTGGTGTGTCCTAGACTCACATGGGGACTTTAAAAATACACAGAATACTGTCCTTTTCCCCAGAGATTGTGACTCTACAACTTTGGAGTGCATCCCAGTAATCTGTATTTGTAACAGATGCCCTGAGTAAGTTGATCTTAATGGTCCAAGAAGAAGTGCTTGAGAATTACTGACTAGGCTATATAACATATTCTGGAATATTTCCAATGGAAAGAATCCATGATTTTGCTTATTAACATGTTTGGTGTCTAACAGACCTTATAGTTAAAGGAAGAAAAAAAAAGGGAGTTCTTCATAGTGCTCTAACTACATTCTCCTGACTGCAATTTCCTCCCTACTACCCCGGGTGGAAATGGGTAACAGCTGGTCTTTTAATAACCCTTGAAGATTATTATTAAGTTACTCATCCACCTTCTCTTCTCTCAGCTCAATAGTCCCAATCTTTCTAAGATATCCTACAGGCCCTATTTCCCAAACCTTCCTTTTTCCCAGAGTTTTCTAACTTTTGAAGTAAGACTAACAACATAACGATTGCACTGTTACAAGAGGTGTAATGAAAAGCCATTTAAAATTTGGGGGAAGTACCATACAATTGGTAGAATTGGGGTTTGAGAGTAACATCCTTGTATGTCTTTTCTGCACACAACTCCATACTTTTCATTCTTCTAGGCAGATAGTGAGGCAGTAGGGTATGAGAGACGGCATTCATATAGCCAGACAGGGCACCGGAGTGCCATCAGTGTTTTCTCTACGAGGTATGTGACTCAGAGCAAGCTATTTTCTATTGTTGTTGTTTTTTCCTTCCAAAGAAGGCGATATATGTGCTACCTAAACTCCAGCAGTTATTATGAAGTTCCAATCTGGCAGCATAAGCAATTTTGGAAAGAATTAAGTTCAGTCTATATCTAGACATTGGAGTTAGACACGCAGGAGGCTGGTTTGATGGGAAATGATAGAGAATCAGTCGAGCGTTAGCAGCTTGGGGACAAAAAAATTTCAAGATTACTCAACAATGTCCAGTGCCTGAGACACAATTAGGACACACCAGCAGGAAAATTCATGGCTAGTTGAGCCAAACTTTAAATTAGAGCGTTCTTCCTCCAGCAAACTAACCAGTGATTTTCTTGGAAGGCGGATGCTTCTCTGTGCCCTGATTCCTGCTTCTGCCCACACTGGGTCTGGTTTCTCAGCATGATCTTCCTCATGATGCCCCAGCTGTTTTGTCACTCCTGCTGTGATATCCCCATGAAGTCCAGCCAAAGCCATTATATTGTGCATTAGGATAGCTTAGATATGGGTTCATAGTACACCATTGTCAAAGAAGAAATTGGAGGTAAAGTGTCAGCTAGTTATAAGAAAAAAGACTGATTCAGCAACATCATTACCAACTACCCAAGTTATCCATTATTCAATGCTGGCCAGCATTTACTGAGCATTATTGAATAACTGACTGACATAAGTGATAATGATGCCAATTTCTATTCAAAATGGTGCAATATATCATCTCATTTTATTATCATATAGTACTATGAGTTAGGGATCATAATGAGCTCATCTTACTGATTAAGAAACTTAGGAGCACATGTCTGTAATCTCATACTTGGGAGGCTGAGACAGGAGGATCGCAGGTTCGCAGCCAGCCTCAGCAACTTAGTGAGGCCCCCTGCAACTTAGTGAGACCCTGTCTCAAAATAAAGGAATAAAATAGAGCAGGGGGTATAGCTTAGAGATAGAATGACACTGAGTTCAATCCCCAGTACCGCAAAAAAAAAGAAAAAATTACTATGAAAGAGGTGAAATAATTTGACTGAGATCCCACAGTCACCCCAGTTCCAAAAGGAAATCATGAGACATACAAAGTGATACCCTTCACCACCTCTTTCTTAGACTAGGCTGTCATAATAAAGTACCATCAACTGGGTAGCATGATCTGGGTGGCAAAACACAACAGAAATGTTTTGTGTTTGGTTGTGGAGGCTGGAAGTCTGAGAGCATGGAGCCAGCACGGTGGGAATCTGGTGAGGATCCTTTTCTGGTTTGAGGAATGCATCTTCTCATTATATCTTGACTTAGAAGAAAAAGGGTGCAGTTCATTGCAATCTCACTATGCAGATTTAAAGTTGGAAAGAGAACTCTGGCTTGATAAAAAAAAAAAAGAAAGGATGACATTTTTCTCCTGTTCAAGGAAACCTTCATGGTAACTTTCTTACTACAGATTGAAATCTTAACTTATCAGCATCTAAGATTTTCCAAGATCAAGATCCAAAGTTTTCTCAGTCTTATCTCCTGACAGTCTTCACCATCATGACTCCTATTCAAAGACCAACAAAACAATCTCCTGTTTGCTGTTCATGCTCAGAGCTCTCCCACCTCTCAAACTTTGTTTGCATCATTTTATAAGTCTTTGAAAAATGTGCATGGCCAAATCCTAACCTTTTTTTTTCTACAAATAATTTCAGTGTTCCTGCTTCATTGCCTAATTCCTGATATAAACAAGCAGATGTTATTTTTAAGTTCCTATCTTTTTTACTCCTAGACTTTTCTGTCTCATAATGTCATGAGATAGTATCATGTCACTGTTAAAATTCAGTGATTTTGAGGGCATGTGCAATGCTCTAAAGACAATGTCACATGCTTTTCTAACCCTCACATCAATCCTATGCTATTGACATTATCATTTCCATTTTATGAGAAAGAAATAAGATTTGCTCAGGGAACACAAGAGCGTAGTACTAGAGTTTAAATCCAGGTATGTCTAAATGTGAAATTTTATTCTCCGTATTCACACTGCACTACCTCTGTATTGTTTTAAGCTTCTCAAAGACAGTGCCGACATCTTGCTCCTATTTAATTCCCTATTCATTGCACAGAGTAGGCACTTGCATTTCTTTCTCTTTTTCAAAATTTCTTTGCAAAACAATTTGAGTTAAATTGTCTTAGAGCACGAACTTTTATGAAGCTGTACACTCACATCAAGCACAACACAACCTAAAACTTTCTTCGCCTTTGTTCATCACTGATGAGTGTTTGCTTGCTCATTTGGAAACATTTAGCTATTTTATTCATTTTTGCTTTGAACTAGTTCCCCGTGTTCTTGCTATGCTGAACTGACAATCCCTCATTTCAGATGTTTGACAGCCAGCACGCCCTGCCTGCCGGCATCAATATTTACTAATGGACCCTTTCTCTTACAGGAGCTGTCTGCAATTAAAAAAAAAATTTAAAAACATGAAGAAATTGCTTGACCCCAGACATGTAGCTAGGGGCAACCACAGACCATGTCATTGGACCTCTCTGACATCTGTGACCAAGCAACATAGCAGGGCAAGGAAAGGATGGGGAAGCAGAGACATTGGGGGAGAAGTCCAAGGAGAAAGGTGGGTGATTCAAATGCAGGAGGGAACCACCTGTCAGAAGTCTACTTCTGTGACTCTGGCATGTTATGTGCACAATCCCATTTAGTTCTCAAACCATGCTAGGAAATCATTGTGGCTGGTCCTTTTGAATTTTTACTAAATGATAATAACTGAGAGTCACAGAAAGCAAGTGAGTAATTCAAATAAACAAAGGAACATAAGACAAATTGTGTATCATGCTGGTTTAAATCGTTGAAATTTAGAATTAACTACAGATTTGAATCCAGGTATCTGCATCAGAATTGTTGTATGACTGTGGCGTGTGTGCATGTATATATGAATACCTGCCCGTGCGTGCCTGGCAAGTTTGCAGTATTAAACTTCCCATGTGTATAATGAGAATAATATCAGCTTCGATGGTTTTCTGGGAGGATTAAATGAGACAATGAACATATTTAACCCAGTTTCAGACACAAAACAACTGCTGTCTACATTATAAGTATTTTTATTTTTATTCTTCTTATTACTATTACTTATTACTTATTATTTTTATTTTTATTCTTACTATTATTAAGAGGTGGATCCAATATTCAAATGTGAGCTTGTTTCCTGCTGAATTCCACATTACTTCCACACCATGACAAAATTTCAGCAAGTCAATAAATAAAAAGAAGAAGAAAAGATCATGAATAAAGTGTTGAAGAGTTTCCTTTGCCACTAAAACAGATCTTATTGCCAGGCATGATGATGGTACACACCTGTAATCCCAATACTTAGGAGGCTGAGACAGGAGTATCACAGGTTAGAGGCCAGATTCAGCAATTTTGGGGAGACCCTTAGCAACTTAGTGAGACCCTGTTTCAAAATAAAAAAATAAAAATGCCCGGAGTTATAGCTCAGTGGTAGAATTCCCAATACCCCTAAATTCAATGCCCAGTACTAAAACAACAAACAAACAAAAAACAGATCTCATTCATTGGGATATAAAGAGAGTACCATCTAGACCAGATTTAAACCATCGAAATTTCAGGAAGGTCCAACTATAGTCATACTCTATCTTACTGGTTGACATAATAGTACTTGATTGCCGTGCTCAGGTTAATACCTTTATATTCATGGCCCAGTTTTATAGTATGATTAACTCTTTGTCAACACATAAAACATCGTCATTAAAGTAGCAGTATATGAAATATTTGAGTAAAAGAAAGAGAGCTCTTTGTTCATACTACTATGAGTTCATATATTCCTCCATTTTTATAGTCTTCATATGAAATGTTGTACTTTTTCCTAAATTCAATCCTTTGAAGATGAAAGAATGTAAAACACTTAAAACACAATAGTGAAAAGCCCAGAGAACTGGATTTTAATTGTAAACTTGGTCCTGTACTGTGGGACCTTGATCAGATTGTTTAACTGCTCTGTTGGTGCATCCAAAGCTTTAGAATTGGGGGAAATGATCCCTTACATATTTTATTATCAATCATGATGCAGTGTTTCATACAACTTTAGTTAATGAATTTGATGAATATAAATTTTCTTTTGTTTCTGCTTGCTTATAGAGCGGATCAAGTTTATCAGTCAAATTTGGACTTGTTTTTAAAATGTGGATGTTGTTTGACCAGACTTTTGTTACTAGGTATGCTATTGTCATTGGTTCCTGAAAAATATTGAGGATAGCTATAAATCCCCTTTTCTCACAAAAGTTTGTAGGAGTACATGCTTACAAAATCAGGCATGCACTTCGGTGGAAGCACGTGTTCCCTGTAACCACTGCTGTGTGGACCCATGTGTGTGAGGTTTGGTCTCTCTCTGCCTTTGTTGTCCATGCATCTAGCTCGTGCCTAACATGGCAGGTGTTCCACAATTAGTGCATCAGCCTCTTTATCTGACATGTATCCCTGGCATGATGCAAAAGGCCTATGATATCTTTGCTAAAAAACAAACTAACTAAAAACAATGAATGAATAAAGCAATAAATGGAGCAGTGAATAAACAGGTACATATGCCTGGTACTCAGGTTGTTTTTAGCAAACACTTGATTTGCTTCCTCAAAAATATCCCTTTCTCAAAAAGGTCTACCTTGCCAACCTACTGTAGCATTTATAGCAGGTTATAATTATATTTTTGTGTCTATTTATATATTTAATATGTTTCTGTTCTATAAACGGCACAGACAGTGAGTCAGTCTTTTTGTGGAAGGAGTTTCATCTTGGAATAAGCACAGTTCCTGTGTCCTATGTTGGTCTTCATTGGACACAAGTAAAACAGATAAACAGTCACCTCTCTCCCTCATCTCCCCTCTCTATTTTATCCTTCATTTTTTTTTTCTTTGGAACTTCTTTTTCCTCTTTCTTGAGTTTCCATGTTTATACCCATCTTCTGTTTCTTCTTCCTCATTGTTTTTATGATCTTATATTTTTCATTTTATCTTTCCTAAAAATAAAAAGATTATATTTGATGATGTTGATGATATCCACAGCAGTAACTACTTGTTCAGGGTATGCAATTTGTCAGACGCTGTTCTAAGCATTTAACCTAAATTAACTTATGTAATAATTCCCCAAATCCTATGAAGTAGGTACTACTCTAATACATTTCTACAGAAGAAACTGAGGTTGAAATTTATGGAAGCAGAACATGTCAGAGATGACTACAAACTAAGGGGTCTGACTCCAGAATCCAAGGTATTTAACCCTTGAAATACACTGCTTTCTGAAAACCTCCATGGCCCCAAATCATAAACTTCAGGAATCTCTGAAGAGCTTTGGATTTTAGGGTAAAATAGGCTCAGATGGTTTTTTTGATTTTCTTTGTTGCTCTTTTAGCAGTTTCTTAGAAAATTCACTTCACATTACCAACTAGAAAATAGATCTGACTGGATTGAAACCGTGAGCCGTTCCAGCCTCCCCAGCTGTCACAGGGAACCTGACAGCCTCCATAGTTCTTGATCTGGGGAATTATGGGAGAATCTTGAACCTGTCAGGATGCTTGACCAGGCCCCTGTCCAGTAGGTGAATGACAGTATCAACATTTCTGTCTGCTTGATGTTCTTGCCAGGAACAGCAAATTCTCAGAGCTCTATGCAGGTTATCTGCAACCGAGGTCCCCATTAAAATACTTCTGTTGCCAAAGGAAGTGGGCATGAGGTCAGACAGAGGGCACTGGCAGGGAGTCAGCATACCTGAGTTACAATTATTCCTCAAGATCCCCAGCTGTGTGACACGGGGCAAGTCACTTAACAGTTCCAGACCTCCATTTTCCTAATTATCTAAAAGGATTTGGCTAGTACATCTTTCAAGGTCCTGCTCAGCTATGAAATTCTCTGAAACTCGTTTAAAACAACACACAAAAGAAGAAAAGCCAAATAATGAATCGCCAGTTCAGGCAGTTTGACCCCACGGTGGACAGCCACAACTCTGAAACTCAAATCAGAGCCCTCGTGAAACTCCCTCTCCCCCTCTCCAAAGGACATCCCTACTGGATATTAGAATATGAAAAAGAGTAATAAGCCATGGCTTATGCAGGGCAGTGAAACAAATGAAAATCAGCCAGGAAGAAGGAGAGTCGGGCTCTGGGAGGTAGTAGAGATCTGTAGGAAGTGAGCATTAAAGTAAGAACAACGAAGAAGGAAAACGGGCCTGATGTGATCTGAGAGACGGACGGAGTCAGAGACTGTGTGCAGAGAGCTAGTAGACAGCAGAGCATAACTTACCCAGATCCGAGGCTGAATGTGCTGTTGAATTTGGCTTTTTGCTAAAAGTCTTCTCGAACTGACCCAGACAACAAAGGGGATTTATGACCCCATAAAGTGAAAACCCAGAAGTAGGAAGCTCTTCAGGTGAGTTTGATTCAGTGGCTCAGGATGTCTATAAGCTTTCTTCCATCTCTCTGCTCTGCCTTCTTTTGTGCCAATTTCAACTTCATTATAAGACTTGCTTCACTCCTGGGGCCCAAATTATTAAGCCGTTTCTCATATCACATTGCCCAAAAAGTGCTGGAGGGATGGTTTTGGATAGCACACCCAGAAGAGCGAGGAACTGTGTCTCAAAAGCCCTTAGAAAATCTCCTCTCATGACTTACTGACCCAATTACAGTCACAAAAACCCACTCCTAAATCAATGTCACTGATCAGCGGTATGATGTCCTCTGATTGGCTTAAGTCTCTTTTACCCAAATTAATCACTGTAGCAATAGGATGGGGGCTCCTTAATAGACCAGATAAATGATGAGGAGGAAAAATGCTGGTGCATTTACTCTCCCCTGAGCTCTGAGCAGCTCTACAATGCAGGAGGGGAAAACGGGATGTGAGGAGGCAGGAACCATGGCCATATCATGAAAAGACCAAACCCAACAAACAAGCAAAAACACTTGAAGAGGATGACAACACATTTTACATTGAGAACCAAATCCAATTAGTTGGAGCTCAATAGACAGGCAGTCTGAAAAACATGTGTTTACAATTCCCGACTGAGCAGGAAATTATATTAAAAAGAAAAAGAAAAAAAACACACATGTTGCCCCATTTCTGAAATCCAGTTCATTCAGAATCCAGAAGAGAGAAAGGCACTGTGAGTTAACCTTTCACATGCATTTAGTCCTGTAGCTTGTACCATGGACTCGGGCATTATTCAAAGTTGTGTTCCTTGTACGGGCTTTTCAAATCCTGAACATTTTTGCCTATAGACTCCCCAGAAATAAGTGAAAATGAAAGATATTTAACATGGTAAATGAAGTGAGACTGAACTAAATTTGATGCATAAAATCTTTATTACATCTAGGAAGAAACAATATTAAAGAGCAAGCTGCTTAGGAGACAGTCTACAGCCTGTGATGAGCATGATCTTCTCTCCAGATCACTGGGTACCTAGGTGTATTCATCTATTTTGAGTTGCTAAAACAAAATGCCCAAGGCTGGTGGTATAGTTAGAGATAGAATGTCCCCTAAAGAGATCATTTATTAATATTCAGGGTTGACATAGTTAAGTCAGGAGAGTGGTAATTTCAGAAGTGGATAAATACATTGTAATGGATTTATCTGGCTGGTAGCCTGAGCTAGTAGGGTGTGGCTGGAGAAGGTGGGTCCCTAGGGCTGTGACTTGGGGATTATATATGGCCCCTCCTCCCCTCATTCTCTCTCTTGTTTCCAGCCTCCATGATGTGAGAGCAAAGCCTTGTGCTCTCCATCTCTCTATTTTCTGCCACCATGCCCTGAGATCCACAATCTCTGGCCTCACATGGACTGAACTCGAAATCTCTAAACTGTGAGCAATTGAATCTTACTTTCTCTAAATTGTGGAGGTCAGTTGTTTTGGATATAGCTATGAGAATAGTGACTAGTACAGAAATTAGTATCAGAAATAGGGTCACCACTATATCTACATTTGACCATGTGTATTGTGAGTCTTTGGAATTGTTTTGTAAGAGAAAATTGTAAGGACCAGAACATGGCTAGAAAGGCAGACAATAGAAACTGTGCTCAGGAGATTTTGGAGGGCAAAGAGGACTCTATAGGAAAATGGAGTAGAGGCCACACATGTTAAATTCTGGCAAAGAACTTATTGGCATTTTCCCTGTGTCCTGAAACTTTGTGTGAGGCCAAATTCAAAGATGATGGGCCGATTAATAAACTGGCAGAGGAAATCTCAAAACAGCAAAATATCCAAACTGCATTATGGATATTGATGTCTGTGTTCAGCAAATTGGACACCAAATTTCAGACATGAAAATTAAAGCAGAGAAACTTTATAGATTTGCAGTTTGGCCAGAAAAGCATGTGTAACGCTGGGGCCCAGAGAGATGGTGCTGTGAAAGAAAGTAAGATGGCTGAAGGGAGGTTGAATGCTTTGATTAGAAACAAGGGTGGCAATTGGCACTCAAATTCCTTCCCTGGGGCCTGGATGAAGGCAGGCCCAGCACTGCTCATGATGGGGAAGGACTCTGTCATAGTCAAGATGGAAGCGAGCCCAGCTAAAGAGGATGTGACTACCTTTTCTTTTGGTGGTCCTTCTTAGCACTCACATAATGCTGGGTTTGCTAGAAAAAGGGAGCCATGGAGGGTTCCCCCTGATTTCAAATGAAGGTCTGGGAAGCCAGGCAACATGTGGCAGGGTTGGGACCCCTGCGAGAAGGCCAAAATGGGGCAATTTGGGAAGCTGTGGGATTGAAGCCAAGGTTGCAAGAAAAAAAAAAAAACAAGAGATTTAGAAATGCCAGAAACATGGAATGACCACAAGGATAGGCTGCTGTCTGTGAGCCATGGAGCCAGGCTGGAAGAGCCAGTACACCACCCATTGCAATGAACCAGGCCGTAGGGTAGGAGCTGCAAAGGCCCCCAGGAGATGGCATCTCACCACCCTGTGCCCTGGATGCCAGAAGTGGAGCTGCAGGATCAAGTGCTTGCCCTGCTGGACTTCAATATTGTTTCGGTCCCATTCCTTTTCTCTATGGTGCTCTTCCTCCCTTTTGGAATAAAAGTGTTTACTCTTTGCCTTGTAAATTGGATACATGTAATTTGCTTTTTATTTTGATTTTTATATTCTTTTATGGGGGCTCACAGCAAATAATTCACTTTGAATCTCAGGGGACACTTTGAAATTTGGGACTTTTGAGAGATGCTGGAACTGTTAAGACTTTGAGAACTCTTGGTGATGGACTAAATGCATTTTGCATTCTGAACTGGGCATGAGCACTTCAGGGACCAGGGGTGGAATGTTATAGTTAGACATAGACTGTCCCCTAAAGAGCTCATTTATTAATATTCAGGGTTGATATAGTTAAGTCAGGAGAGTTGTAATCTCAGCAGTGGATAAATACATTGTAATAGATTTATCTGGGTGGTGACCTTAGCTGGTAGGGTGTGGCTGGAGAAGCCACACCCTGGGGCTGCAGCCTTGGGGATTATATGTGACTCCTCCTTTTCTTGCTCTCCCTCTTGTTTCTGACCTCTATGATGTGACAGCAAAGCATTGTGCTCTACCTCTCTCTGCTTCCCACCACCATGCCCTGAGATCTGCAGTCCCTGGTTTCACATGGACTGAACTCAAAATCTCCAAGCTGTGAGCAAATAAATCTTCTTTCCTCTAAGTTGTGGAGTCAGTTGTTTTGGACATAGTTGTGAGAATGAATGCTGACTAATACAGCTGGGTACTTTATAAAGTGAAGATGTTTATGTGGCGCATGATTCTGTTGACTGGAGGGTTCAAGAAGTATGGCACCAGTGTCCTGGAGAGGGAGCCCTGGCTATGTCACAACATGTGCAGAAGGTCCAAACACAGCCAGGCATAGTGGCACATGCTTGTAATCCCAGTACATGGGATGCTGAGACAGGAGGATCGCAGGTTCACAACCAGCCTCAGCTACGTAGTGAGGCCTTCCGCAACTTAGTGAGACCCTGCTTCAAAATAAAGAATAAAAATAGGACTGGGGGTGTAGCTCAGAGGTAGAATCCCCTGGGTTCAATTTCTACTTCTGCAAAAAAAAAAGAAAAGAAAAGAAAAAAGAAAGATGGGGCCAAGCACATGGGTTGGACTAACTTTACTGCAGCCCTCTCTCATGAGAATTAACTCACTTCTTAAGACTAGCACCAGTTCTTTTAGAAGGAGGGGGCTGTATGACCTAATGACCTCCTATTGGATTCCACCACCTTGACCCCACTACACAGTAAGTACTATGCATGAGTGCAAGACTAGAACTCATCCTGCTTAGCTCCTAATCTCATATAATCTCTTTTCATATAATTGGTCCAATTTTTTGGAGAAATTATATATATCTTGTTTCAAACCATAGCAACCAACTCTAGGTAATCTAAAATGAAAAGACACCTTATTACAAGCATAAAAGAAAGACTCATAAATCCTTGAGGGTAAGTTGCAATTGAGAGTTGACATAATACTCAAACTCAGGTAGAGGAAAATACCTTAATGTCATCATGGTCTATTTTATCTTTCTCTCAGTCCTTCCTTTACTTTTACTTTTCCAGTTCACTCAGAAAGAAAAAGAAAGAAAGAAAGAAAGAAAGAAAGAAAGAAAGGAAGGAAGGAAGGAAGGAAGGAAGGAAGGAAGGAAGGAAGAAAGAAAGAAAGAAAGAAAAGATGCCCATATCATCAATCATCATAGAAGCTGGGCTCCTCTCCTCTGTCTTCCCTCTCTCTCCTTTCTCTCTTCTTTTTCTTCTCTCTCTCTGTGTCTCTGTGTCTCTGTCTTTGTCTCTGTCTCTCTCTACACACACACACACACACACACACACACACACACACTCACACACACACATTCTCCCCTAAACTCTCAGGAAGGAGCTGTGATTGAGTCCATTCTCATTAGCTGCCTGTGTTTAATCCAATCAGCAGGGAGAAGCATGTGCATAGGGTCACAGTATTCAAAGTGCCTGGCAAGACTCCCACTGTGAGTGAGAAGAGAGGTTACTGGCAAGCATTACTTCAAACAGTATTTACCACAGCATAACTATATTAGTATAACAATTGCTCTACTGTCAGATGTAAGGAAAGGACACACTTCCATTTATCAGAAAAGGCTCATGACTCTGCCAGAAAAGAGAAGCAGGATAGCCCATTGCTCTGTTTACCTATGGAACCAGCCTGGACCAAGGATCTTCAGCCAGAGAAAACAGAGGGTATCTTGGGGTTTCTCCCTGAGTTCACATCCTGCCTGGCAAATTTTTTTGTTTGTTTGGTACTGAGAATTGAAGCCAGGGGCGTTCTACCACTGAGCTAGCCCTCATCGCTATTTTATTTTTTACTTGAAACAGGGTATTGCTAGGTTGCTGAGGGCATTGCTAAGTTGCTGAGGTTGAACCTGTAGTCCTCCTTTTCAGCCTCCCAATACTAAAATTACAGGTATGCACCACCATGCCTGGCTCTGCCTAGCCACTTTTAATCCTCCAGAGCATTCTGCTCAGGCAAGAGGAAGGCTACTAGAGGAAGTAGGTAAAGAAGACTCATTTACAGTTTGTGATTTAATTCTGAGACCAGAGCTCCTGGCTGTCTGCAATGCACCACTCTAATAAACATAGAGCCATGGCTATTTCAGTCATTCAGGAATCAATGTCCTATAATAAAAATGTCCCTTATGTGTGTACAGTTAACAAAGCACCTCTATCGCCCAATCTCATTTGATTCTCACTGCAACATTTTATAATAGGAAGGGTAGGAAAGGCTATTTGTTTTCCTATTTTACACATGAGCCTACTGAGGATTGGAGAGGCTCACAGAGTCACAAGGTAGTTTGGTACCATTTCGATTAGATGCCAACTCTCTTTATTCCCATTCCAATATCCCTTCCTACTACACTACAATTTTCACCTTACAAGATCCTTCTTCTATTTCCTCTTTTTCTTAAATTTCATCAACCATTCCCTTTTGTTTTCTCTTTATCACATTAAATGTCTTTTTCCTATCTAAAACTTGAAATTATTTATTATAATTGATTCTCTATATTTACCATCCTGATCTCCTTTTCACTGTCTGCTGTTTCCCCACCACAGATACATTTGGAAGTAAGGAACCAGCACTATAAGACTTATCAACTCTTCTACATGCGAGAACTCCCTTCCCCCATGGAATACAATCCCTGGATTAAGTAGACGACCAGAATAAAATATATACTAAAGAGAGAGACCCCCTCTACTGGATTATTTTAATTCCTTATCCAAGTATTATTGCTAAAACTGTTTGTTTTCTTTCCCGTTTCATCTCTTTTTTATCTCTATATAAACATTTTTCAGAGAGAGAGCAGGGGGAGAAGAGACCTTATAATCCCCAAAGCCACACCTCCAGGGACCTTTCCTTAGCAACTAAGCACTGCTTCCAACATTCCTACCTTGTTTCCCTGAGGGTAAGGGGGACATTTTAAATCCAAACCATTAAACCAACTTCTTTAATTTTTTTTCTCAAAATGCGATAGCTTGTAAGGAGAGAACCTTTTCTAATTGGCTGTCACACCATACTGTTACTTTTTCCATCTCTAGGAAGGTAGTTCTGAAAATATTCTTCACATATACATGCTTTTGGAATTTACATGTGTTCTGGGGGAACAGGGCAAGAGTGGTGGGATTAATCATCCAAAAATTATGCTGGAATACAAATAGTGGAGAGATGAGGCAGAAACAAAACCTTTATATTAACCAGAGTAGAGTTTGTAATTATGAGTGTATAAAAGTTGAACCAGAAGCACACGCTGAGATGCCATCCAAGGAAACTGAGGTAAATTGTAGCATGGAGCCCAGCTGACAGTCAGCCTCTCACTGAGCAGCTTCAGCATCCAGCTCTGCATGGCCTCCAGGGAGCCTTGCTCTCTCTCCTTTGGTTTGCAGGCCGCTGTCCCATTGTATTGAAGTGAAGCACTCAGAAGGACTCAGAGGAATTATTCTTGGAAATTTCTAGCTGGGTTGCATCCTCCTAATACCAGGGTTAAAAGTGTAGGGTGGGTGTGAAAGCATTTCTAAAAGGGCAGGCTGCAGGGGTAGTGGAGTTGGCGGTGGAAAGGAGAGTGAAAGAAAAGGGTTTTGTGATGAGACTTTCACTGGGAGCCAAAATCATCCACTGGGGAAAAGTTTGTTTGATGTATATTTAATTCTGAATAGCAATTTAAGCTGGGAGTGGTAGAATCATGGGGTGGGCTGCTTCTCCTGGGAGCTGGTTCAAGTTTTTCTTTCTCCTTCCCCCAGCAGGAACCAAGAGGAAGAGAGGGTGTGGGGATGGGCGGGTGGGATTGAATACAATTGTGAAATCTGTCAGGATACAGATCTTTCTACTGCGAAAATCATGGCTTTTCCTTCTTGGACACCAACCTTGGAAAATGATCTTAAATAAAAAGGGGACCATGCAGTACAAGGAACACTTGATCAGAAGTGAGAAGTTTGGTCAGAGAGTTGTGACCTCAACTTATAATGAGGAAATGAGGAACCAGTATAGTTATTAGAATAGTAATAATGACCCAGCAAACATGGGTAGAGTATGCACATGCACTGGGCACTATATCTGGCTCTAAGCCTCAACTATTTCGTGTAGTCATCACATCAACCTTACCTATGAAAGTAAGTGTTGCTATTACTGTCATCAAGAAGCATAAGGCCAACAACATGAATAAGTTTGAAGGTCACAAAAGTAGGAAGAGGAGACATGAGACAGCAGTTCAAGGTGATCTGTTCCAAGGCTTATCTTAATGATAAGAACAAATGATATTATAGCATTCTTGCTCATCAGAAACAGTCTTATTTTTAAGAGTCAAATTCCAAGTCCTGTTTGACTCCCAGATCTGCCCTTATAACTACTATATTATACCACCTCTTTTCAAACCCTTGGTTTAGAAACCCAAAGTGCCAGCAGATGGGAATCAGTCAGAATGACATAAATAGCGAATAGTAAGAAGAGAAAAATAAAACAAAATGGTTAGGAAAAAACGAAACAGTGATGGGAAGCCAAGCAGGCAAGCTGAGAATAAAAAGCTCAGGGTTATGACAAAGAATTCACTTTAACAAGTTTGTTTTTCCATTCTCTCCCTCCAGCTGATCTGATGACAATCTCATTCTGACTAAACTCTCTAGTGTCGTACATCTCTGCTTTTCCATCTCATTTTCTCTCACCTATTTTATTTCCATTCCATTAAACACCACCTCCTCTTCCTTCCTGACCACTTCATTTTCTGCTTGGTCTCAAGATGTTCCCCAAGCAGCAGACTCCCTCAGATGGCTAGTTGTCTTCTTTTACTGAGTTACTAATAGCTTTTTGTTGATCTGCTGGCCACTGGAAGCTGGGCTACCTTGCTTCTGAGAAATTAGCCACTATAGGCAACATGACAGTGCAGATAAAAAAGAATGAAGGGAAAAAGCAAGAGAGGTTAGTGGATATAATAAGAAGATGGCAAAAAGAAATAAGAATAAGAAGAAAATAGGATGAAAGGGAAAGAAAAAATAAAGATAAAAATGCTACTATTACAAAAATGAAGGAAACGATGTGGCAAGAAAACATGAGAGGTTAAAAGTAAGAAGAGATGGGGAGGGTGAGAAAAAAGATAAAGGAGGGAGAGAAGGGGGGAAATCTCAGAAAATAGTAAAAATAGTAAATAAAAGGGGCTAGGGTTGGGAGGAGGGAAGGTAGGCTGAAGGGGATGAAAAATGAAATGAAGTAATCAAGCTAGTTGTAAAAGCAATGAGAGACATAGATAGCCAGCAGAAAGAAATATAGAGAGAAAAGGAAAACAAACCCAGCAGGAAGAAGATAGATGTAAGCAAAATAAAATTGAGAGAGATTCTCGGATGAAATGAAAGGACTGTTTTTTCAAGCCTGCCTTTTCCTTTGCTTCTACAAACACGATTTCATTTAACAACAAATGAGTGCATTAAAAGAGCCTCAAAACGAGTAATGCCATAGAGCTGTGTGGGGAGGAGATATTGTTTGGCCAGTGATGTGGCTCGGAGACCCCAGGACTTTCTTTAAGCTTTAGGGACTGTGCAAACCTCCTTGTAATAGCTAAAATTAACTGAAAATGTATTGTGTGCTTCACACTGTGCTTAGCACTCTGCATATATTGTTGCATGAAATTTTCACCCATAATTCTATGATATTAGTTACTATTGTTTTGTTTGGTTAGTAGGTGAGGATATGGAAGCTTAGTGGGGTTAAATAACTTGCCTGAAGGTGCACAGGTGTCATGGGTACCAGACCCAGCATCACACCCAAGAAGTGCAACTCCATAGCCCATGCTCTTGACCTCCAAGTTCCAGAAAAGGAGGCACAGTGTCTGGAAGCAGAGATCAGAACTGAAGAAATTCAAACATTGACTGAGCCCATATATATACCTGGCATCAAGCTCCTGGTGGTCAGAGGACCAGAGACATAAATAAACATAGCCTTGGCCCTAAGGAGCTAACAGGGTAGGGCTGGGGACATGATATGTAAATTCACGAATCACTTTAGGTAAAATCTCCTGGAGGTAAGATGTAGACTACATGGGCCCTTCATGGGTAGGGTTTGAAGGAAAAGTAGAAGTTCTCAGCAAATGTTTTTCTATAAAAAGACTATATTTACTTTTCTATAAAAAGTAAATGCTTTAGGTTTTGAGAGCCACAGGACTCTGCCACAACTACTCAGCTCTGACATAGCTACACCAAAGTGGCCACAGACAATATATGAATAAGCAAAAATGGATGTGCTCCAAGAAGGTTGGTATTAAGGACAATGCGATTTGAATTTTACCTGATTTTCACAACACAAATTATCAGCTTTTTAAGGTCTTTTTCATCATTTAAAATGTAAAAGTATATTTAACTCATAAGTGGTGGGCTGGATATAGTCTGAGGGCTGCAGTTTGTGAACCTGAACTCTTGGCAAAAATGAACAAAATTATTCCCGATAGGAAAGGCATGCTTGAAATGAGCATGGCATGGAAGGAGCTGGGGTTTACTCAGAATATCTATTGTCTGTCTGTCCCAAGTGCCAGGCATGGCCCAAGCCATGATGGTGGTAGGGCTAGAGATGTGTGTTGGGGTTGGATTATGAAATGGGTAGAATGTCACATAAAGAGCTTGGATTTTATGACGAACTTGAAGTAAATTTTAAATGGGGTTTTACCACAATTCATGTTAACTTCAGACATAAAGGATAAGTTAGGAAGATTGAATTCTCTAGCAATAATTCAGGGATATGCTTTTAAAGGTCCCAATCAAAACAGAGGCAACAGATGTGAAAAGGAGAGCAGTTGGCTGTTGCATAGTTGAGGAACAAATAATGTAAGACTCTGAGAAGCCCAGATTCACTGACTGGGAGGTTGTGCTTTGGATATAAAACAAAAGAGGTACGTGTCATAGGGATACTGACCTACCTTACAAAACCAAAGATGTGTGTATAAAAGTATGTACATGTGCACTTTTCTAATCACAAGAGTAATATGCTTATTTTCGTAAAGGTAAGGCTAGATAGTGTAATAAACCAATCATACATTTCTGTGACTCTACCAAATACCTCCTTGGGCACTACAAATTATTTGTATCTTACCTTTTATTCCAGCCATGTCAGTCATGATTGGCCTAATTCAGGCACAACCTAACAATACCTTGCCTCAGACATGCATTAGGTACCTCTAACTTTTTGCCCCAGGGCTTCTCTGACTGCTTAGCAAGGAACACCTGTGTGGCATACTTTACATGCAAGCATGTCAACCTGGAAGCCAGAGAATCACTGCCCAAGGATCAAATCTTGAACATGCGGAGCTGGGAGCAGATGTACAAGTGATTCCTTTCTCTCCCATAGTTGCATTGTTTTGAGATGAACTTGCAAGCCTCTTCAGAAGTCCTGGTGGCACTGAGCTCTGGCTGTCTGCAGTGAGGGCCAGCTCAGAAACCCTTCTTTAAATTCTCTTTTCTTCCTTCTTTGTCTCCTGTTGCATACCTTTCATGCTTGTTCCTTGTATCAATTCTTAAAAAACAACCTGCCTAAAGCTGGGCGTGGTGGTGCACGCTTGTAATCCCAGTATTTGGGAGGCAGAGATTGAAGGATCTGGGTTCTCAGCCTGCCTCAGCTACTTAGTGAGGCCCTCTGCAACTTAGTGAGACCCCGTTTCAAAATAAAGAATAAAAAATAGGGCTGGGGGTGTAGCTTGGAGGTAGAATGCCCCTGGGTTCAATCTCCGGTACCGCAAAAAAAAAAAAAAGTGCCTAAAAAAATCCCTTTTATGGGCTCTTTTCTGAAGAAAACTCAAATAAAGGCAGTTTATTCACAATAGAAACTTAGGTTTTGCTTGAATAATCAGTAAATATCTATGTTCCTATTTAGTAGGAAGCTTCTAAGTGGTAATTCAAGTTTCTTCCAGTGTGTGGCTCTGACAACTTCTAGGACTTCAAAGTGCCCTCTGAGGGTAGAAGTGAGTAGAGGAATGGGCACTTGTTTTTTTAACAGGATGGGTTCCATTCTGTAGATAAGCATGGACATGATTGTACCTAGATGCAAGGGAGCCTGGGAAACATAGCTCCTGCCAAGGGGGCTTTTCTTAGCACAGTTCTACACTCTGGAAGGAGAACCATGTATTCCACTGAACAGTTAGTCATTGATGCATTAATGTCCAATGTAAACAATTTGAGAAATAAAGACGAGTAAACAAGTTAATTAAAATCACTTTCAACACCTTCATCTTGAGTGATCCACTGTCTCCTTTTCAATTTATTTCTACCAACCTTTTCTTCTACACAGTTTAGTTACTCACATGTTTAAAGATCCTACAGTAATTACAGGTTTACATCCTGCTCAATGCACTCAATATTTTATTGTGTAGATTTCCTCATTTCATTTATATTCTTTTTGATATGTCAGGAAGGCTGAATTCGTCAGCTGATCATGTACATTGTAGAGACGAACCCCGACAGGCTCAGATGCAGCTCATAGTTGATGGGAGAGATAAGACTTGGGCACAGATAAGCCTATGTTCTATAATGCTATAATGAATAGGCAGCTGCTGAAATGTGACCACTGGACTTTGTGTCCTAACTTTAACCACTTTATCTACTTTATTTTTTGTCTTTTGAGGGCTCAGTGAAAATAATTACTTTTTTGACATTTGATGTTACAGAAACAAAAGAAAAAATTTTATTTAATAAACTTGTCAACTGTTATTGCTAGCAGCCCAAAGTCTATAATATAGCTGTACAGAGAATAGGGAAGAGAAATGGGAACTAAAGGTAATATTCCCATTTGCACACAATGGTGTTCCTCTGAAATAAAATATCAAGGGAGTTAGGGTATTTAGGAGAAAAGGCATTGTCCTCCATGCAGTTAAGGATAGGATAAAAAAAAGTGTGTCTTTAGTAAAAGGCGAAAGATTTATACGATCTGAAGAGAAACCAGAGTGTAAAGTGTGTCTTTAGTAATGATCAAATTCCTAAAGATGAATAAACTGTTTTGCATGGGGCAAGCACATCTTCTTCCTTCCTGTACTTTTATACCCGATATTATTTTAACATTAATATTCTTCTTACTCGATTGCATATCAAACTCAAGCAAAGCCAAACCAACTCTAGGGAGGGGGGGGTTATGTTATCCATCCTATTTACTCCAGAGTTATTATGCAGGTAAAAATATTCAAAGTCATCACTCTGTGAACCCAGGACCCCAAAGAAATTTTCTGTCATTGACAATAGATAATCTGCCATGGGACTTTCAAGGAGAAAACTGTAACTCCCATTAGGAGACAATACAGCACACAGAAATGTTCTCAATGGGCTTCCTGGAGGAGGCAGAGTATACTCTACTGGGTTGAAAAGTGCAGTTAATGTTTAATTATCTGATCTAGACTCAAACTGATTGGGTTGAACACTAAAGATGATACTTACTACAAAAGTGACCTTGGCAAATTTTTTGCTTGTCCTTCAAAATGATACTAGCAACTTGAAGTCATTGTGGAATTTCTTTTAGAAATCATGTAACACAGCATGTAAATTATTCTGCACAGTGTTTGGGCCATGATGAAAACCCCTGACATGCTATCCAATTTTGCAAAGTGCTAAATAGATACTGAGTGACATTTGCAAAATTGTCTTGAATCCTGAAACACCTGGGAATTTAACATTTGCTTTAACAATTTTTGAAGATTTTGACAAATTTTCTAAAATGTACATAGAAAAACAGAAACTTCCAAAGACCTAAGTCAATTTTGTAAAAAAAAAACGAGCAAAGAAGGAGGATTGTTCCTATCAGTCATGAAGATAAAATTATAGTAATAAAAAGTGATGGATTTAAACAGCAATGGACAAACACACTAGTTGGTAGAAGAGAATTTAAAGATTCTTAATAAATACTAAAAAGATTTTAAAACTAGACTTATTTGTAGGAGGCAATTTAGTGTATAGTAAAGATGGTACTACAAACTAATAAGGAAAGGACAAAGTATTTGGTAGATGGTACTGAGAAGACTGGATAATTATACAGGGGGAAATAATTCCAAGAATGGATTAGGGACTTACATACAAAAGAATAAATATTATCAAACCAATATATTCCAACATCAGAGAATTATAACCTTGTGGTAGATATGTTATAAACTGTAAAGTTTGGGGAATGGTATGAATTTTTAAATATCAACATTATAGATGTTTATTAAAAACTAATAACCTTATAAAAGACCAGCATATGAACTCCATTTTGGCAGGTATTACATGCAATTACAAAATATGATTATATGATAATCTCAATTTTAGAGGGAAAATGTCAACAAGATGGCAAATTAGAAGGTCCCAATGCTCATTTCCTATCCCCAAAACAGACTAACAAAAAAATGAATAAATAACTAAATACCAATAAAAATAACTATGGCAGATCTCCAGAATACAGCAAAGAAGTAGCAGAAATCCTGTAGAGCAGAGAAACCAAGGTTGATCTCATACAAAGGACAGGGAGTGCTTTGGCTCTACCACTCCATCGCCCCATTCAGCAGCTGTCAGGAGGCCCACAAAGGGATTTCCCATGGTGGAGAAAAGAGCAGAGGGACCCCAGCAAACCTCATCACTGCTACAATACCTGGAACAATCTGTATGAGGATGTTGCCAGAGTCCATACAGTTGCACTTGTCATAGAAAAGGAAGGAATATTGTACCCTGCTCTCCATGGTCAGAACCTCAATAGTGCCCTTCCATCCCAGCAATCTGCGTTGATTTTGCACTGGGCTCTGACTTGAGTAGCTGCTGCATCTCACTATTCCTGGGTTCTTTTTGCCCCTGCACTCCTTAACAAAATCATGTTAAAAGGATCATACACCATGGCTAAGTAGGATTTATCCCTGAAATGCAACGATGCTTCAAACTGCACAAATCAATAAATATGATGTACACATTAGCAGAATAAGTGATAAATTAATATGATAAGCTCAAAAACTGCAGAAAAATATTTTAACAAAATTTAACATTATTTCATGATAAAAGCTCTGAATAAATTAGATATAGAAAAAGTATACATATCATAAAAGTCATATATGACAAGTTCATTGCTAACATCATACTCAATGGTAAAAAGCTGAAAGCTTTACTTGTAAGATGAGAAACAAGACAGGGATATCATTCTGACCATTTCTATTCAATGTAGAACTGGATGTTCTAGACAGAACTTTTAGGCAAGAAAAAGAAATAAAAGGCATGCAATCCAGAGGAGCACTCTGGTTAGCTCTGTTTCACAACTGCTCTCATCTTTCTTTCAATAGCACACATTGGTACCATATTTTCACTATGCAATGATGGCTGGAAATAAGAATCTGAACATGGTAGTAGAAAGGTTCAGCATTTCTTTTTTTAATTGCTTGACTTTATTTTATTATTTTTAAAAATTTATTGGTGCATTGTAATCATACATCTTGATGAGTTTCAGGGTGGTAGAGTATACATGTACACATAGGTCAATTAGCCCTCCCCCAATTCCCACCCCCTATTCCCTCTTCCTTCCCTCCTTCTCATGCTCAGCATAGTAGTTGACTTTGATAAGCTTGTGTATGTACATCCT
>PVJS01009795.1:0-40406 GCA_004027185.1 Glis glis
AAAAAAAAAAAAAAAGAAAGTGGGGTATTATAAAATGAAGAGACAGCCAGGCATGGTGGCGCACGCTTGTAATCCCAGTACTTTGGGAGGCGGAGAACGGAGGATCCGGGTTCGCGGCCAGCCTCAGCTCGCTCTCTCTCTCTCTCTCTCTCTCTGTCTCTTTCTCCTTAGTGAGGCCCTCCGCAACTTCGTGAGACCCGGTTTCAAAATAAAGTATAAAAAAATAGGTCCAGGGGTGTAGTGCGGAGGTAGAATGCTGCTGAGTTCAATCCCCAGTACCGCAAAATAAATAAATAAATAAATAAATAAATAAATAAATAAATAAAGTGAAGAGACCAGCTGGACGTGGTGGTGCATGCTTATAATCCCAGTACCTGGGAGGCTGAGACAGGAGGATCGTAGGTTTGAGACCAGCCTCAGCTACTTAGTGATGTCCTCTGCAACTGAGACCCTGTTTCAAAATAAAAGAATAAAAAATTGGGCTGGGGGTGGAGCTCAGAGGAAGAATGCCCCTGGGTTCAATCCCCAGTACCACAAAAAAAAAAAAAGAAAGTGAAGCGACCCCACATTTGGCCTCCTCCACACACACCACTCACTGTTGTCAGCAGCTCTCCCACCACCAGGTACCACCCGCCATGTGGGCACAGCCCTTGGCCACATGGGGCTGCCTGTGCTTGGAACTTTCAGCCTCCAAAATCATGAGCAAAGTAAACCTCTTCTCCTTATGAAGTACCCAGACTCACGTATTTTGTTACAGCAACACAAAATGGACTGAGACAGCCACACATCATCCCAGCCCTGCCCTCCCTGGCTGACAATCCCCAGCTGGCCACGTGGGAGGGGTAAAGATGTAAAGAGTGTAACAGTTGAAATAATGCTATGTATGTACACAAAATTACCAATTCCAATCTCGAAAATATATATGGGGAAGGGGAGGGAGGAGATGGGACCCGGAGGGAAGTGCTCCAAGAGGTGTGTGTATGTATGTTTCTATCACTGTATACCCCAACATGATGTATAATACAATGCACCAAATAAAAGTGGATATATACTTATATATCTATACTTTATATACATACATACACACACACACACACACACACACACACACACACACACACACACACACACGCTGCAGCATGGGCCAGACTCAAGAATAGACAAAATAAGAGCCGGGCATGGTAGTGCACGCTTGTAATCCCAGTACTTGGGAGGCTGAGACTGGAGGATCTGGGTTCGCGGACATCCTCAGTTACTTAGTGAGGCCTTCTGCAACTTAGTGAGACCTTGTTTCAAAATAAAGAACAAAAAATAGGGCTCGGGGTGTAGCTTGGAGGTAGAATGCCCCTGGGTTCAATCCCTGGTCCCACAAAAAAAAAAAAAAATAGGCAAAATAATAGCAGCAGCAAGTCACGTGCATGGACCCTTCCCATGGCCAGGCCCGAACTCAGCATATCATCTCGAATCCTCACAATGACCCCAATTTACAGATGAGAAAACAGTAGCAGGAATGCGGAGGCCTCATGGCCTCTGGGGTCTACCATGTCACCTATTGGTCCTTGGAAGCTTTGCAGGCTGATCCTGTTATTGATAATGACCACAGACAAAGAGGAAATGCTGAGGGCAAATGCTGAGAGGAAGGCGGAGGACTCGGCAGGAGGGGAGGGAGGAAAGGACCCAAGATGGAGAGAGAAGAGGAAACACATGGTCTCATCCTGCCGTAGCCCAGCCCAGGGATGGCAAGAGAAGGTCCTGGGCTCCCATGGTCTCCAAGGGTGATCACCTATTGATTCCACTGTGGGTGTTCCTTAAGTACTCCTGCCTGCTCAGTTCTGGGAAGACCCAAGAAAAGCTCTGTGTCCCCAAACCCTTCTCTCCCAGCCTCAGTCTCCACCTCTGTAGAGTGTATGAGTCCCCACTTCTCTAGAGGATCAGATGCCACATCACACACATGGGCGCCATCTCCCTCCTGTTCCCCTTCACTGAGAGAAGCCCCAAGCCAGGAGAGTAGCGAGTAGGCCCGCCGAGTCTGCTCCATCCATGCATTCCTTCATTCTATGGTTATTTCCTGAGAATCCGAGAGCCAGGAGCTGCAGCAGTGTTTTCTCTCTTGTTTGGTTGGTGTTTTGCTTTGTTTTGGTGCTGGGGAATGAACCCAGGGACATTCTACCTCCGAGCTACACCCCCCAACCCTATTTTTTATTCTTTATTTGGAAACAGGGTCTTGCTAAGTTGCGGAGGGCCTCACTAAGTAGCTGAGGCTGGCCACAAACCCGGATCCTCTGGTCTCAGCCTTCCAAGTACTGAGATTACAAGCGTGCGCCACCATGCCCAGCTTATTTTCTGTTTTGAAACAGAATCTCACTAAGTTGCTGAGGGTCTCACTAAGTTGCTGAGGCTGGCCTCAAGCCTGCAATCCTCCTATCTCAGCCTCCCAAGAACTGGGATTACAGGCATGCATCACCATGCGCAGCTGCAGGAGGCTTTTTTTTTTTTTTCTTGGTACTGGGGATTGAACCCAGGGGCCTTCTACCTCCAAACTACACCCACAGCCCTATTTTTATTTTTTATTTTGAAACAGGGTCTAAGTTGCTGAGGGCCTCACTAAATTGCTGAGGCTGGCCTCAAACCTGCAATCCTCCTGTCTCAGCCTCCCAAGTACTGGGATTACAGGTGTGTGCACCACCACGCCTGGCTGCAAGGGTGCTTTCTTAAAAGCATTTGCTCATGTAATCCCCAAGCACACATGCTCACAGGTACGCACACCCTGTGAAAGGGGAACCATGATGCCCACTGTACAGACAAGCAAACTGAGGCAGAGAAAGAGCACACAAAGGGATAGAGGCCAGCTTCAGACCAGGCCTGACTCTCAAGGATGCAAACTTTAGTTTGTTTTTTCTATCTCACACTCTCCGCCATGGAGGGACTGTGTGACGACAGGTGTCTATATCTCTGTGGGTAGATCGGCAGCAGGGGGCAGTCATCTGGTCTTTGGGGGCTCCCGGCCAGGCTGGGTGGGCTGGGAGCCATGGGGAAGGAAGCCCTGTCCCTGAGAGCAGGCTGATGGCTGGTGTGGATTAAGCAGTGCTGTTTATATTAATCTGCGCCACTGCACACTGGGAACCAGTAATCCTTTCCTATGGGAGGAGGGGAGGAGGGTGGCATCCCTAGGACAGAATCAGAGAAATGTCTTCTTCCTGCAGCCCTGTAGAAGTGGGAAGCGTGGGAAGGGGAGGTGGCTGAGGCCTGGCTCCCTCAGAATGGGTCAATGGGGCATCCATTCAACCAGGCTCCTCCTCTGCTCCAGAACCTTCCAGGCTCCCCGTGGCCCTCAGCATTGTTTGTCAAACTTGGGGAAGGAGACTCAAAGCCAGCTCATCTGGACATTAGAGAAGGATCCAGAAAGAACCTCAGCCCCCCAAAAAGACACCCCTTTGCCATATACAGTTCTTATGACCCTCCCCTCCCCTTCTTCTCTTTTCTACTCCTACCTGAGCCACCCATGGCTTCCATATCCAGCCCTAATTCTTTCTCAGGACTCTGGGTAGGTGGGGGACCTTGGACCCCAGAAAGAGTCCAAATCCAGGTTTTAAGGACTCCTGACAGGGCTCCAATCCCCAACTTCTCAAATCTAACCCTCTGCACTTCCTAGCCACCACTCAGCTCCCGTGGTATCCTCCCAGCTACGGGGAGCACACTCCCTCATAAGGTGAGCCGACACCCGCCTCTGGGTCCTGCCGCTCACCTGTCTTTCTACCTGCACACCCTACTTCCAGACCTTGCAGGTGGTCTCAGCTCCCACATCCCCTCCTCAGCCCATCTGATCTCTAGCGCATCGCCCTGGTGTCTTATCTTCGGAGCATGCACCTGCCTTTACTTGCTTCTAGACCATAACATGTACCCCCAGCTGGAATGGGGGTCTTGCTCACCCCCAGAACCCCCAGCAAGGACCTCTTCACTCTAGCCCCTCAGATTTGCCTTCAAGAGCAACCTTCTGGCCGGGCGTGGTGGCACACACTTGTAATCCCAGTATTTGGGAGGCTGAGACAGGAGGATCCGGGTTCGCAGCCAGCCTCAGCTACTTAGTGAGGCCCTCCACAACTTCGTGAGACCCGGTTTCAAAATAAAGGATAAAAAATAGGGCCGGGGGTGTAGCTCGGAGGTAGAATGCTCCTGGGTTCAATCCCCAGTACCACAAAAAAAAAAAAAAAAAGAGAGCAACCTTCTGAGCCAGGGTGACAGACACCCTCGAAAAGGGCCTCATTACCTACAGTCCTGCCCCCTGTGTTTCACCAGGGTGGCCACACACCTCTGCTCTTACCTGGTACCACACAGGTTCCAGAGGACTGCTGCCAGTGACAAGTCCATGAACCCTACAACAGCTTCACGGAGTGGAGTGGCACTGTCGCCCTCACCCTGAGGACACGGGAACTGAGGCCCTGAAGGGCCGCGCCACTTTTTCCAAGAACCCTGAAATCTAGACGCACTGACTTAACTCGGTCCAGGACGCTGCTCTACCACACCGGCAAACTCTACAGACCGTTCTGTGTGCCTGCTTTGTAAATCTGAGCTAGACGTGAGGAAAAGCCAGAATAAGTGTTTCTACCTCTGAAGGCAAGTCCCCAAAAATGGAGCTCAGATTTTTTTTGAGCAACGGTGACATGAAATGGTGGAGCTGGAAGGAGGGTTTGGGATCATCCAGGCCACCCCTTCCATTTTACAGATAAAGAAACTGAGTCTTGGAGAGGAGTGAGCATCCTTCCCCACCCCCACCTCCATTCATTTATTCATCCAGTAAACATTCATTGAGATTGTACCTACTGCACCAGGCACTGGGGCTACAGCCCTGAGCAAGTCAAACAAATTCAGCACCCTTGAGATTGTTCCCTGTGCAGCAGGGCATGGTAGTGCACACCTATAATCCCAGTACTTGGGAGACTGAGACAGGAGGATCACAGGGTTGCGGCCAGCCCCAGCAACTTAGTGAGACCCTGTTTCAAAATAAAAAAAAAAAAAATAGGGCTGGGGGTGTAGCTCAGAGGTAGAAAACCCCTGGGTTCAATCCCCAATATCACAAAAAAGGGGGCTTGGGGTGAAGCTCATAGTTAGAATGACTCCAGATTAGATCCCCATTACAAGAAAGGAAAGAGAGAGAGAGAGAGAGAGAGAGAGAGAGAGAGAGAAGAGAAGAGGAAAGGAAAGGAAGAGAGAAAGAAAAGAAAAGAAAAGAAAAGAAAAGAAAAGAAAAGAAAAGAAAAGAAAAAAGGGCTGGGGTATAGCTCAGTGGTAGGACCCCCCTGGGTTCAATCCCCAGTACAATAAATAAATAAATAAATAAATAAATAAATAGTGTAGGGAACAGAATCTTTGGAAAGGCTGGAGCAATAGGACCCTGGCTTAACCTTCCAAGACCCTCCTTACCCAGCATCATGGGGCAGTACTGGTGTGATGAGAAAAGGAAGCTATACCTGTTTCCACAAGCCCCACCTCCTATGGAACAGCATGTCACTAGGTTGCATTTTCCAAAGATAGCTGCAAGAATAACGGCACCCAACATACTCCACTGAAGATGACTTTGTTGCTCCTCTATCAAGAGGTAGAAGCTGTGAAACCACTCCTTGACTCAGGCTGGGCTTGTGACTACTTCCACTAAGTCCCAAGAAAACTGCATTAATCCCTTCTGAGGCCACACCCCCAATAGCCTAAGGACCTCCTGCTAAGCCCCACCCCTTAAAGGTTCCACCACATTTCAACATGCCACACTAAAAACCAAGCTTCCAGCACATGAACCCTTGGAGGAAACACTCAAACCACATTCAAACCATAGTAGTAAGCCAGTCATGGTGGCACATGCCTGTAATCCCAGTACTTGGGAGGCTGAGTTAGGAGGTTCACAGGCTTGAGGACAGCCTCAGCGAGTAGTGACTCTCAGCAACCTAGTGTGACTGTTTCAAAACAAAAAACTGAAAAAAGGGCTGAAGGTAGAACTCAGACATAGAATGCCTAGGTTCATTCCCCAGTAACACACACACACACACACCAAACAAACCATAGCAGCATTATTATCCAGTGCTCTAATTGGTTCTGATGTGGATCTCAGTTTGAAAACCACTATTCTAGGGAAGCACTGTCCAGTAAAACTACAATGCCAGCCATATGTAGTATTTTACTTTAAAAACATAAAAAGAGCCAGGCGTGGTGTTGCATGCTTGTAATCCCAGTACGTGGGAGGCTGAGACAGGAGGATCACAAGTTCAATCCCCAGTACCACACACACACAAAATAAATAAATAAATAAATAAATAAATAAATAAATAAAAAGAAACAGGTGAAATCATTTTTAATAATGTGTTTAATCCAATATCCAAACTATTACCATTTCAACATGTAATCAATATCAAGAAATTATTACTGAAATATTTTACATTCCTTTTTCCATAATAAGTGTTTGAAATCCAAGATGCATTTTACATTCACAGCACATCTCAATTTGGATGCTTCATTTTCATCCAGAATACCTGACCTGGATTTAGAGTCCATAGATTTAATAGCTAAATTGTTTCAAAGTAGCACAGGTGACTAGTCTTGGTTTGCTAGAGACCATCCTGGTTTTATTTATTTATTTACTTATTTATTTATTTTTATTATTTTTTTGCAGTACTGGGGATTGAACCCAGGGACATTCTACCTCCGAGCTATACCCTCAGCCCTATTTTTTAATTCTTTATTTTGAAACAGGGCCTCACTAAGTAGCTGAGGCTGGCTGCGAACCTGTGATCCTCCTGTCTCAGCCTCCCAAGTACTAGGATTACAAGCGGGCGCCACCACGCCCGGCCCTGGATGTGCTTTTCTTAAGAGCTGAGATTCCCTCTCATGGCCCTGGATGGGGGCTAAGCAGAAGGGTTGTGGGGTAGGTCCACATATACAACAGCTACCCTGGTAACACAAAGGAGGTGGCACAGGCATTCGGAGGCCACTGTGACCATCTAGAGAAGGAGGATTATGTCCCAATATGGGACCATGATGGTCAATGTCCATAACAGGCCAGTGTGCAGAGGCACGCAATATATGAAATCATCAAGACTTGGCGATTGCTTAGATATAAGGAAGGTAGGAAGCAAGAGGTTCTCCCCTATGCCTCCACCACCACCAGGTTGATTTCAGGGTTTTCCAGTTGTCTATTGCTATTTAGCAAAACATCCCAGAACATAGTGGCTAAAAACAACCATAATTATTCTATTATTATTTCTCATGCTTCCAGAGGTCTGTGAGGCTCAGCTAGGTGTTCCTAGCTCAGTGTCTCTTTTGTGTCCATGGTGAGATGGTTTCCTGGCTATGTGTCTAGTGGCTGCCACTTGCCTTCTGTTGGAATCTCAGCTGGGGCTATTGCCTGGAACACTATTATAGATCAAATAGTGTCTCCCTGCACCCAAATGCACATGCTGAAGTCCTAACTCCCAGTACCTCGGAATGGCTGGATTTGGAGATAGGGTTTTTTGTTTGTTTTGTTTTGCTTTTTGGTACTGGGGGTTGAACCCAGGGACATTCTACCTCCTGTCTCACCGTGTGATTTCTACACCTGCTCCTGCCATTGTGATACCACCCATCATGAGGCCCTCACCAGAGGCCAAGCCCATCTTGGGTTTTCAACCTCCAAAACTGTGAGCTAAATAAACCTCTTTTCAAGGGCATGGTAGCGCACGCTTGTAATCCCAGGACTTGGGAGGCTGAGACAGGAGGATCACAGGTTTGCGGCCAGCCTCAGCTACTTAGTGAGGTCCTCCACAACTTAGTGAGACCCTGTTTCAAAATAAAGAATAAAAAATAGGGCTGGGGGTATAGCTCGGAGGTAGAATGCCCCGGGTTCAATCCTTGGTACCGCAAAATAAAAATATAAATAAATAAACCTCTTTTCTTTATACATCATCTAGCCTTGTGTATTTTGATACAACAGCGGAAAATGAACTAATAATACACCTGAACGCTTTCATGTGGCTACATTCAGCTGGACAGTTAGCTGAAAAGTCTAGATGACCCCACTCACATGTCCAAAAGCTGGCACTAGCTATAGACAGGAGGCTGGATCCAGCTAGGTCCCTTGAAACTGTCTAATGTGGCCTTTCATCTGGGCCTCTTTACAGCATGATTTCAGGGCAGCATTCCAAGAGGGTAAGTCCCAAGGCACAAGACTTAGCAAGTACATGTTCTCATTTCTCATTGGTCAAATCCATGAGAGCCAGAAGGTCAAAACCAGAGTCAAGGTGGGAGGACTTCCCAGGTGGCATGACTTATTGGCAGCCATTACTGTAACAATATAGTACAGGAGGGAACACCAGGTGGGCCTCCATTCATCTTGGGGTTGGGGAGAGAAGAAACCAGTAGGAAGAAACCAGTAAGAAGAAACCAGAAGGAACCTACAGGAACCAGAGAAGGACCAGAAGGGGATGGGCTAAAGAATCAAAAGAGAAGGGAATTCTCTTTTGCCACCTACCCAGCACTTGCATGGCCTTGAGAGTCAATGTTCTTAAATTCAGGGCTCAAGGTGTCCCACTTAACTTCACCCTAATCCCAGGCTGAAACCATCCTTGGGACCTGGTAACCCAGAAGTCAGTTTCCTGAACATCCAAATGTTAATTGCAGCAACTATTTTCACAGAAATCTTAAGCACCAGATACAACTCCATGAAAGCAATTCTGCAAGTCAAACCAATATGATCTAAATTTGCAAATTCTCTGATGATCTGACTTGATTAAATATAAAGCCCATGGTGTTTTTGAATGTTGTTGATCAAGACCCATACTGAAATACCTTTCTATCAAGATTCAGTATACACATGCAGAAAGACACACACACACACACACACACACACAGCCAAAACAAGTTTCTTGAGACATAGAAATGATAACAGTAACCTGTTCTTATTGCATTCAATGCTCTGTGGATTATTATTTTTTTAATGCTAGTCATGCCCTGCTAAACTGATTTCACCATCCACTCATGGGTACAAACTAAAAAATACTGACTTGGGCCATCCAGAGCAGAAGTCAGAAAACTGGCCAAATCCTGCCTTTAACCTTATTTGTTTTTGTTTCATCACCTGTTCGTTGTTTTTCCTTGTTGTTATTTTGTTTTGCTAAGAAATTAAATGTTATGCCTTCAGGAAGGCTTTTCTGACTGGCTGATACCCGACTGCTCCACACATCTGTTACCTGTCTAGGCCCTGAATGCATTTCTATCTGGGCCTTCTAGAATCTATAGATTCTAAAGACATAGATAGATGTATTTATGCATTGCCCACATACTGAATGAGCGTCTCTCATATACCAGTTGCTATTGCTCACACTGGGAATACAGCAGAGACAAAAATCACTGCTTTTATGGAGTTGAGGCTTTAGAGGGGGAGAAACAGACAAGCAAATCAATTAATGAATCAATTCTGTATTCGAAGGTGTTAACTTCCCTAGTGAAAATAAAGCAGGAAGAAGACAAGCATGCTCTGATATCTACCTAAGATCGTCACCTTCATACCCCTTTATGGACATGAGGGAGCCTAATAAGTTCCTATCTAACAGAGGAAGGCTGAAAATGAGGGAGAGAACAGCCAGAATTGTCCTCAAAAAGAGAGTTTTCCAGCCTGCCCCAGCAGGTAGAAGGGATCCATAGTGTCCCCAAATTACTCTGCCAAAGGGCAAAGCACCAGTAACTTTAACCTAGAACATTTCAAAACCAGTCAGTCGTTAAGGGGGGGGGGATGGCACGGGAAAGGGTCCCCAGCACACTAGCCCTAGGGCTGGAAGCGTTTCCCGTGTATTTCAGATTTCCCCCCATTCAGCCTTCGCGCTCTCCATCACCCCACCCCTCCCGCGGGATAAACTGCCGCCTCATTAGCTCTGCACACGTGACCCTCGCGACCCGAGTCCTGGTTACTGCGCCTGCCTTATCTCTCGTCTCTCCTCCCTCACATTTTCCGCTGCAACAAAGCCAAACACAGCACCGTGGGGGCTTTCACGCTCCTGTGCCTTTGGACACGCTGTTCCTTCTGCCTGCAAGGCCGCTCGCTGCCCTCCATCCGTGCGCCCCACCCTCTTCCTGCGAGCTCCCATTCATCCTTCAGAACCGCGCCTGGATGTCCTCTGCCCGGGGCAGCCCTTTGGGACCCCCCGACCCCCTCTCTATCCGCAGTACTCCCTGTGGGATTGACTTCTCTGTACTATAATTACCGATTCCTCTAAACCCCTCCCCTCTTGGACTCGGGCCTCCTCCAGCGCCAGAGTTGTTTAGGGGTACCCGCTTGGCATCCCAAAGCGCCTTAGCCACGAGCGTGAATGACACAGCATGCATCAGGCTCAGGCTGGTTCCAAATGCCCTGTGTCCCCTCCTCGGCCTCCCCTGCGGCCTTGGGGTCCCCCGCGCCGCTGCATTTCCCGTGCACGGGTGGCGCAGCAGCTCAGCCCCAGACAGCGGCAGCCCGCGGAGCCCGGGCGGCGCGCGGACTACAAGTCCCGGCAGGCGGCGCGCGGCCGCGCGTGCGCAGCGGGCCGGCGTTTGAGTGGCAAGTTGTTTGTTACAGCGAACACCAGCTGCTGCCTGCGCCGGGCGCCGCGCGCCGCTGCTCCGCCGCTCGGCCGCTCCGCCGGCGCTGCCTCGCCCGCCGCCGCCGCCACCCGCCCGCCCGCCGCCCCTCGCAACTTGGCGGGCCTCCCTGTCCTGGGTCCCGCCCGGCCCGGCGCCGAGCTCCCGGTCCCCGGGCCGGCTGCCCGCCGCGGCTCGGTGCCGGCTGGGCGCGGAGGGGGCGGGGGCCGCGGCTCGCCCCCCGCCGATGAGCCGCCGAGGAGCGCGGGCGGACGATGGAACTCCACATCCTGGAGCACCGGCTGCAAGTTGCCAGCGTCGCCAAGGAGAGTATCCCGCTCTTCACCTACGGCCTGATCAAACTTGCCTTCCTGTCCTCCAAGACCAGGTGAGCGCGCGGGGACGCGGCGCCGGCCGGGGACAGACAAAGAGGCGCACCCCGGGCGGCTGTCCTCGCCGCCGCGCCGCCGACCACAACTTCGGCCCCGGGAGCGCCCCCGCCGCCCCCCAGCGGGGTCCCTCCGCCCCCCAGCGGGGTCCCTCCGCCCCGGCCCCCCGCCCCGCTGCGCCCCCACCGCTGTCGCCCCCCGATTCGGCCCCCTCCCCGAGACCCCGAGGCCCCCGGCGGCCGCAGGGACGAATCCGTGAATGAATGAACGAACGAACGAATGAATGAATGAAAAACAGGTGTGGGGACGCGGCAGTGGAAAAAACAAACTAAAACCCCCCATCCCCCCATCCCTCGGTTGGGCCGGCCCCCGTCGCCACGGCAGGGGGAGGGATTCTGGGGAGCGCGGATACCCGGAGCAGAAAATCATAAAATCATTAGTGGATGTTTATCTCAAGGTGCCAGCGAGGGTTGCGGGCAGTGGGGGAGGGCGGGGGAGGGGCTGCGGGCGAGGGTCGCCGTGATTCTTTCTCCTTGGGGTCCAGGCAAGTGGGGAGGGGGGCTGTGGAACCGTGCAAGGGGAGAAGCTGGCGTGTTTATGGATCTGCCTCGAGGCTGGGCTTGGATGATGCAGGGGGAAAAATAGTTGAAGGCCTTGGGAGGTAAAAGGAAGAAAAAGAAGAAGAAAAAAAAAAGACAACTTGGATTTTCCCAGTGCTAGGTAAGGGTTTGACTTTGTGAGCCCGGTGGTAGGTGCTTGGATTGGGGTTTTTTGTTTTCTCTTTTTCAAGGAGCCTGAGCCCAATGGAGTGTGAGTATGAGCTAGCTGCCTAACTTAAGTCCCTTGTTTGCCGACCATTGTGACAGTTAAAAGGGATGATGAAGTTGTTGCTGGTTGGTTTTGGGGGGTTGGGGGGCAGAGGTGGTTCTCCCTCACTGCAAAATGAATGAATACATTACAGGTCAAGGTTAAGTTAAAATGACAGCTACCTCCCCCCTTCCCCCCAGGCCGTCCCCTTTGGCACTGAGCTCAGGGGGCACTGGGAAATAATTCATTCCCAGCCTGTTATTTGCCTGTTAAAGTTCTTGCCTGGAAATCTCACTTTGATGTGCCTGAGCCCGGAGCTCAGTCCGGCCATTGTTTGTGAGATGGAGCCAGATCTGCCCAGTGGCTCTTGTTTACTTTCTGCTTAGGCTGCTCCTTGGTGGGATCTGGAGGTTTGGAACCCCTGCCTTCCGAGGGCCCTTGCTCCCTTGATTGCAAAAGGTAATCATTAAACAGGTCATTTGTAAACAAAAGCCAACAGCTCAGATTCTGGATCCCCCCCAACACAAAGCCCCCTTTGGCTGTTGACACCTTGGGATCCTGCATCTCCCTGCCTTTTACCCCCCACCCCTAGCCAGTCTTCAAGGTCCGAGTCTGGAGGTGGCAGAACCGCCTTGTTTTTCCAACCCCTGGCCCTCAGCCCCAGCAAGCCCCCTGGCTGATTTCTCCGCTACTTCAAAAGGCGATGACTCAGGCTGCTGCTGCTGAGCCTGGGGCCTGGGCGCTGGAAGGAGGGGGCATTTGGGGGCTTCTTAGAAAGACAGCAAAGGGCGGGAACCCTTTGCCCCTTTCCTTTAGGGTAGGACTGGCCCTGTTCCAGCACCCCCCCCCCCCAGGGTCCAGTTTGGAAGACTCATAAATAGGCCTGGTCCAGGTGCACCCTTGACGGCCTGCCTGACCACGAGGAAACCTATCCCTCTGTGGGTCTCCCTTCTTCCTCTCTTTCCAGAGGCAGCCTGCCAAAGGCCCAGGTGACCCATCCCGTCCCAAGATGACTCAGGTCAAAGGTCATTTCCATGTCTCCAGAGTCTGGCTCTAGAAGGTGCTGAGCACACTTGTCAGAGGGCTGAGGACCTGCCACGGGGGGGTGCACTCTGAACCCAGGCGTGGCTTCAGGCTGTGACCAGCCCTCTCCTTGCCTGATGGGCCCAGGCCAGGCCTCTCTCCTCCTCTGCCTCTCGCTTTGTCCCTCTATAAAATGGAGCTAGTGTAGCTTGGCCCTCTAGTTTTCACAGCCCTGCTTTGTGTGGCATGGGATGACAGAGGAAATGGCTTTTTAGCAAGTGGAAGAGGGACCCTAGGGTGCGGATATATTACCTAAGCTACTTCCAATAACCAGCCACCCAGGTAATCCCTTTGGTTCTGCTTGAGTCTTCCTGCCCTGTCACCCCCGAAACCTGTTTATCCCAAACTAGTACAGCATCCCCTAAAGAGCTCAGTGCTGCCTGTTTAAATTTTTTTCAATCACTCTCTGTAGGATCAAACCCTCGGCGTGGCATTCAAGGCCTTCTGGAAACCCGGATCCTGACTCCTTGACTCTAGTCAGGCCCCAGCAAATGCTCCAGTGACCCACAGTTTACCTTCTTTCCCTTCACGCTTCCGTGCTTCACATCTGTCCATCTCTCATCTCTACCCGGCATATCCCCACCCCGCTAGGAAATTCTACTTCAGCCCTCAAGATCTGGTGATATCACCCTGAACTTTTCCCGAGCCCTCCTCCTCCCCCCTCTCCTAGCTGACTTAGTCACTTCCTCCCTCTGGTGTCTACCTGGGCTGGAGCGTGGGAAGGAAGATGGCATTGGGAGACACCCACTCTGTGCCAGGGTGCAGCTGGATCTGAGAAATGTGAAGATACCCTGTCCCTCCTGCTTCAAGGCCCAGCGCCTGGCTGGAGAGAGGGCAAGAGGCAGGACAGAACTGTCCTGTAGAGCCAGGGGGCGTGGTCTAGCAGGGATGGGAGAAGCCCAGAAGGCTTCCTGTAGGAGGTGGTGCTAGATCTTAGGGCATTAGCCAGGTGGAAGAGGGGATGTGGCACTAGGTACTACACCCCAGTACATACACAGTATGATACCTCAGTGTATTAAGTAAACCTGCTGTGCAAAGAAAGGTAAACCTGCTGGGGCTCAAAGATTGCTCAGGGTCACACAATAAATCATAGAGCCTGGGACTTGAAGCTGCATCTTTGTGACTT
Source organism: Glis glis (assembly GCA_004027185.1). Classification (NCBI taxonomy): domain Eukaryota; kingdom Metazoa; phylum Chordata; class Mammalia; order Rodentia; family Gliridae; genus Glis; species Glis glis. The sequence goes on from PVJS01009795.1 coordinate 13,978, forward strand.
AAGTGCAAGAGTTTTTTTTATTATTGCAGGCTGCAAACGATGTCACATTCAACCGTGACATCCAGTCCTTCTGTTTGCGGTGCACTGTTTTGAAAGATTTAGGAGCACAGAATGGGAAAACTGGCCTTCCTGTATCTTCTCTTCTTGCAGAAATGCTTACTCCTCACCCTCTCTCATCCTGACTGCCTGCTTCTCCTGGGCCTATCTCGGGTTTTCCCACCCCTCATCACTTCTCAGCTCTAGTCTTAACAGCATATGGTACATTCCCTCCTCGATTGCAAACCCTCAGCCCAGGAAGGTTTATGTGCATCATGTTATCCCCTCCCCCCCACCGTGATGCCACTGCCCCTGACCGCCATATATCACAAAGAGGTGAAGACACTAGGTTTGGAGGGATAAAACAGCTCGCTCAAGGTCACACAGCTGGGAAGAAACCGAGTCAGGATTTGAACCAGGCCCCGTCTCCACTGCCCTCAGCACGCTGCCTTGTAGGCACTTAGTGACTGTCTGCATGATGGATTTCCGGCCCGTGCACAGACTGACCCAGATTTCAGCTACGTGTTTGCCAGTCTCTGGTGAGTGCCCTGGGGGCTGGAAGAGACCTGGCAGGCAGAGTCACACCTGGCGGAAGCCAAGCCCGCGGACCCTGCCTCAGTGCTGCTGAGCAGGCTCTGCCCCGGCACCCAGGGCAACATCTGGGTGTGGCTGGATGGAGTAGTGGTCAGAAGGACCGCCGAGTGCACTTACGCTTGGCCTAAAGTTAGAGGGCAAGACCCAGGTGAGCAGGCAATCCCCAGCGCTCCCTCTTTGCCTCTGTGGCCTACCCCACCTGTCTGTCCAGCCTCTTTGCTCATGACCCCCAGCCACGATTATTCCTAGTGCCCCCCACACACATACACACTGTGGTTTCTCCAGCCTTCTGGCTTTTGTTCCATCCGCCTCCTCTGCCTGGAATGTTGCTCCTTGCCTTACCCCCTCTGTGCACCTGCTCAGCCTTTTAGATTCCACTTTAGCTTCACCTCCTCCAGGAAGTCTTCCCTGAGTGCACAGCTAACCCTAACCCTTCCTCTGCTAAGATGGGCTTAATCTCTATAGAGGATGAAAGGGAATCACGGAATATCAGTGGGGATGCTTTGGACTGCAAATAACAACAAGCCATAGCTTACTGGCTTAAACTAGAAGTTTGAGCTTTGTGTGATAAGAAGTTAGAAGTTGGGTTGTTCTGGGCTGGGTTACCTTAAAAGCATGATGACTCCATCAGGGACCCGCGTCTTCCCGCTTTTCTATTGGACCATCCTGGGCTTGGCTGTGGCGATGGCTGGGGCAGCTCCAGGCATCATGGACCGGCTGGAAGAAGCCCAGCCAGGGAAAGAGCTGTTGCCACCGGGGTGTCCCTGAGAAAACCTTTCCAGGGGCACCCCCACATATACTCCTGCACAGACTTCCTCATCTCATTGGTCAGAACTGGGTCACATGAATATGCTTCAACCAATCACTGGTGCAGGGAATGAGGCCATCATGGACCAATCAGGATTCACCACTGCAGGTGGGACTGCCACCTGCAGGCTCCTGGCCACAGGGTGGTGGAGGACCCTGACTGGATGAGTAGTCACCGTGTGTGCCTGGGGTGAGGGAGGCCTTGATCCCCTGGAGGCTATCAGCGTGAGGAACACCGAGAAGCTTCTGTACACAGACAGCTTCACAAGCCCCTGACTGAGGTGGATCACAGTGCTGCCCCTCTGCCTCCCTTGCCCTGACCCCACTACCGGCCGTGGGCAGCCTCACCCAAGCCAGGGAGTCCCGCCAGAGCCAGGAAGGCCTCAGAGCCCCGGGAACAGGAGGGGCCAGAGATGTTCAGCCTGGACACCAAGCCTGCTCCTCTTCCACGTGTTGTAAGGTCTTTGGTATTTTGAGGTGGTCTCTGTACCCTGTAAGGCAAAAGCCAGAACCAGTAATAAAATGCAGTAATAACCATGATGGCAGCGGTCATCACGGCTCCTGTTTATAAAGCACTTGGTTCATTCCAGGCAAGGCTCTACACACCACGCGTTTGTAAGCTCATTTAATCTTTAAGCAACCCTGTAGAGGGGGAATTGTATGGTTCCCATTTTTCAGACAAACTGAGGCAGTCGAGGGCTGAAGGACACACAAGTGGCAGGACTAAGCTGGGTGCAGTGGAGCTCACGTGTAATCCTAGACCTTGGGAGGCTGAGACAGGAGTGCAGGTTCAAGGCCAGCCTCAGCAACTTAGTGAGACCCTGTTTTAAAATAAAATTGGGCTGGGGGTGTAGCTTAGAGGTAGAATGCCCCTGGGTTCAATCCCCAGTACCAAAAAAAAAAAAAGTGACAGGGCTAGGATTTGCACCCAGGAAGTCTGGCCGTAGGACCTGTCCCAGGAACCACTCAGCCTGGCACCCACGCAGACTGAGCTGGACTCCCTGTCACCAGGAGCCTCTTGATAGAGGTATTGTTGAGAGGCCACGGCAGTGAAGGCCGGGGTAGTGTCATCGCCTTTCAATTCCATCCTAGAAAGCCCATCACATTTGATTGGCAGACAAAGCAGGCAGGTGAGTGAGCAGCAAGCGCGTGCCCACAGAATCCCCTGCTGCCCTCTGACTGGATGTGGGACCAAGGGCTCCGGCTCGCTCAGCCTGCACTCCTTCCCTCCTGTGGCTGCCTGTGGCACGTCTTACCAACCAGCCACAGTGAGCACTAGTCACTAAAGGGGCTCTGAGGGAGAAAAGCTTAAAATTGCAAAAAAGTGTGTCCCCGTCTGCTTCATCTTTCCAAGTGCACCGGGCTGAGGCCACTGTTGGACTGCAGCTGAGGGAAAGACAGGCTGGCAGTGGAGTTAGGGTCCTAGCAGGCCTCCAGGGAAACCCCAGGAGCGCCACAGCCTGGCAGTGTGACCTTGGGCAAGTTGCTTGACCTCTCTGTGCTGTCAGCTTCTTACCTGTAAGTAAAGTCATGCCCAGGGCCTCAGCGGGCTTAATGAGATCAACCACATCCAGCGCTGTGAATAGCGCCTGGCCGGCTGGAAGCTCAGTAAACACTGGCTGAGAGAAAATGCTCCGGTTAAGCTGGCCGGTACCAGTCTGTGAGGGCAGAGCTGACTCCTTACACACACAATCGCATTCTAGTCCTGCGAAGTGGAGATTCTGTCATTGCCCCCAGAGGACATTGGTCATTTAAGTGTAGGGCCTCTGAAAGAGCCGCCACAATCCTCTAGGACCTCAGAGCTGCAAACAAGAAAGGCTTCCTAGAGGAGGCAGCGCCACTTGAGCCCAGATGGCTTTGGAACAGAGGATAGGAGGAAGGGAGGGAGCTGCAGGGATGGACACATATGGGTCAGGAGGGGTGTGGATGGGGAGAGCGAGGGGGTCCCCAGAGCCATTTCCCAAGCCCAGTTCAGGTAGCCGTGGTCTGCTGCAGCTCCTGAGTCCCTCTGCCTCCAGGGAAGATAGATCCCCGTGGCAGGAGGTATGTGCAAGGTGCAGGCTGCCAGCCACACCCTGGGATGGTGCACTTTGGTACCTTTGGTTCATGCAGAAACCCCACAGTGTGTACCTGCTCTGAGCAGGGCCAGGTACAAAATGCAAAAGGAGCGTCTGTCCTATAGGCAGAAAAGATGTTTGGTCTCCACCAAAGGGAGGGGATGAGATGCCCAGAGGGAAGCACTCCTTGGGGGTGCAGGCCAGGTGGAGGCTTGGGGGGTGGTCATGCAGTCATTCCAAGTCCCTGGACACATCTGCCTTGCTCAGAATCCTCAGACTGCCCCTGGTCCTGGCTCACAGCCTTACCTGGCATGTGACTGTTCCTTGACCTGATGTCTCTGGCTTTGTCCTGTCCCTCCCCTACACATGCCTTATTTTAGGGCCACTGTCATAGTTTTAAAATATCCCCAAATTCTGACAGTCTTCCCTTCAAAAGCTGGATCCCCCCCCCCATCCCTCTCACCTTTAAATGTCTGGCTCAGTGACCTCTAAGGACTAGAAGGTGGCAGAAGTGATACTTAAAGAATGTCAGGGCTGGGTCATCAAAGGACAGCTTCTGCCTAGTGCTCTCTGTCTCTTGGTTCCTTGCCCTGAGTCATAGAGACAGCTAAGAGAGTGGTGGTCGCCATGTTGTGAGGACACTCAGGCAGCCCTGTAGAGGGGAGCAAGCCTCTGCCCAGGCAAGCCTTCCCGTGGGTGGAAGCCTAGCTCTAGCCGGCCTTGACTGCAAACCTCCTGGAAGATCCTAAACCAAAACTGCCCGCTGAGCCACTCCCAGATCCTAACTTGTAGGAACTTCTAGAGACAATTTAAAAAAATTTTTGTGTTTCAATCTACTGAGATTTGGGGTGATTTGTTATGTAGCAGTAGATAATGTATGAAGTAACTGCATCATTTATCTTTCACATGGGGACTTTGGGAGGGTTTCTTTTGTTTTGGTTTGGTTTGGTTTGGTTTTGGTACTGGGGATTGAACCCAGGGACATTCTACCGCTGAGCTACACCCCTAACCCTTCCCTCCCCCCCAGAAAGAGGGTCTTGCTAAGTTGCTGAGGCTGGTCTCAAACCTGTGATCCTCCTGTCTCAGCCTCCCAAGTACTGGGATTATAAGTGCACACCACCATGCCTGGCTTGGGGATGGTATTTTGAGAATCGCAGATAGTACTAAAAATAACCACCCCAGACAACAAGGCAAACAGAATGTGTGCTCGACCCACCTTTAGTCTAGCCAGATAGCTCTCACAAGCCCCAAATCCTAACCTCAACTCCTTGGGGTCTGCTCTTACATTGCTTCCTCCAGGCAGCCACCCTGGGGAGGGGGCTGGTCCCCCTCTGTCCTCACCCCCAGGTGCGTTTCCAGGCCTCAGAACGGGTGTCTATGGCGTTGACTCATCTCCCGGGGATCAAGAGAGGCAGTTATGAAAGGTTGACGTGGTCTCTCTCTCCCGAGCCCGTGGATGGCTGGAAAAGAACACCTTGTTCCATCAGCGCTAGAGCAGTTGGGTTCTCGTTGTCCCAGACCCACAGGCCAGGCGTCTGTGGTGGCCTGGTGCTGCACCTCGACACAAGCAGACAGGACCACCAGATCTGCAGCAGCTGATGCTTCCCCTAACTCTAGCACCTGGTTTGTTGTGTGTGAAAACTAAGGAGCAACTCACTTCTAGATGTCATAGATGCCTCCTGGCCCGAAGTAGTATACACTGGACATATTCTGACCCCTGGTCTAATCTGTGCTCCCAAACCCAGGGTCCTGTTTGTGGACCCACGTCCTTAGCAGCATTATTCACAAGAGGCAAAAGATGGAAATGACCCCAGCGTCCATCAACAGATGACTGGATAAACAAAATATGATGCATGTATACAGTGGAATGTGATACAGGGGAAGAAGGGAAGAACACGGGATAAGCCAGACACCAAAGGGCAACTCTTGTGTGGTTGCACTTACTGTGAGATACCCGGAGGAGTCGGATTCATAGAGACGCAGGTGGCGTGGTTGGCGCCGAGGACGGGGCGTTACCATTAAGCCGTGTGGACCTTCAGTTTTACAGAGTGAAAGAGTGCTGGAGATGGCGATGGTTACTCAACAGCGCAGCTGTACCCGATGCCACGGAGCCGTCCATTTAAAAATGGTCAAGGGGGGAAATGTTGCGTATCTTACCAAATAAAAAATTAGCAATTAATCTTTAAAACTTGGGTTTTTGCCAGGCTTGGTGGCGCACACCTGTAATCCCAGCATTCAGAAGGATCACCATTGGAGGCCAGTGTGGTAATTTAGTGAGACCCTGTTTCCAAATAAAAAGGGCTGGGGGTGTAGCTCAAAGGTAAAATGCCCCGAATTCAATCCCCAGTACTACACACACACACACACACACACACACACCCCGAGTTCAATCCCCAGTACCACACACACACAAACCCCAAAACCTTGGGCTCTTTGTGGAATGCCATTTTTCCTGATGCACCCAGGTCTTCGGAGGCGTGCAGGTTCCGTGCCACCACACTGAATGTTTGTGCGTTTTTATTCCTCACAGTCCAGTGGTAGCCCTCGCTTCTAGCGTCTGCATCGGAGCATCCTGCAGCTTGCGACTGGCAGCAGCTTCGAGACCTGCATGAGCTCGGGGTCTGCACGTGCTGAGGTTCCTTCCTGCTCTGCCATTGTCACCTTGCATTGATGTGTCCTGAGCCCCTGCCACGGGCCAGGCACCTATCTGGACCTGGGGGACACCCGAGGGGAAAGTCAGAGTTCCTGACTTTATGGGCTTTATCTTATTGCTGAACACAGTGAACAAATCAGGAAAATTTTAGAGAGCAGCTCAGTGCCCTGAAGTTAAAAGCAGGAGAGTAGCGGGGGTAGGGAGGATATTTTGTGCTTGATGGTCAGGTCCTTGAGGTGGTCTGGAGCCGAGACCCAGGTGACGAGCAGGGGCTGCCCGCACAAAGACACGGGTGAAGGGAGAGCCTGCGAGAGCAGAGTTGGGGCCTCTGTACTCCCATCAGCATGGCTGCCATTAAAAAGCTGGGATATAGCTCAGTGGTAAAGGGCTTGCCTTGTAAGCACGCCGCTCTGGGTTCGATCCCCAGTACCAAACCAAACCAACCAACAAACAAACAAAAAACAACTTGCAGGGCCGGGTGTGGTGGCACATGCTTGTAATCCCAGTACTTGGGAGGCGGAGACTGGAGGATCTGGGTTCGCGGCCAGCCTCAGCTACTTAGTGAGGCCCTCCGCAACTTCGTGAGACCTGGTTTCAAAATAAAGTATAAAAAATAGGGCTGGGGATGTAGCTCGGAGGTAGAAAGCCCCTGGGTTCAATCCCCGGTACCGCAAAAAAAAAAACTACATAAAAAACAAAAAATAATAAGTGTTGGTGAAGAAATGGAGAGATCGGGACCCTTGTGCACTGTTCAGGCAGGAATGCGAAATGGTGCATTCATTGTGGAAAACAGTATGGCAATTCCTCAAAAATTGAAAAGTTGCACGACCATACAATCCAGCAGCCCACTTCTGGGCATACACCCAAAACAAGTGAGGCTGGGTCTCAAAGAGAGATTTGCACACCCACGCTCATAGTAGCACAGTATTCACAACAGCCAAAAACGTGGAAGCAACCCAAGTGTCCTTCGGCATATGAACGGATAAACAACAGGTGGTACACACGTATCATGAAATATTATTCAACCTTAAAAAGGAAGGACATACTGACATTTGCTATATCATGTGTGACCCTCAAGGACATTACCCAGAGAGAAAAAAGGCAGTCACAGAAAAGACAAATAGTGTATAGTAAGGTCCTTAGTCAGATTCTGGAGACAGTAAATAAAGTGGTGGTTGCCAGGGACGGGGGAGAGGGAGGACGGGCCCTTGTTGCTTAATGGGTGTAGAGTTTCAGTTTTGCAAGACGAAGACTTCTAGAGATGGATGGTGGTGAGGATTGCCCAACAGTGTGGATATACTTAATGCCACAGAACTATACAGTGAAAAATGGTTAAAGATGGCCAGGTGTGGTGTCACACACCCGTCATCCTGGTGACTGTGGAGGCCGAGGCAGGAGGATTGCAAGTTCAAGGCCAACCTGGGCAACTTAGCAAAACTCTGCCTCAAATATAAGTTTTAAAAGGAGTTAAAATGGTGCATGGCTGTAATCTCAATACTTGGGAGACTGAGACAAGAGAATCACAGGTTCAAGACCAGCCTCTGCAACTTAGTGAGACTCTCAGCAACCTAGTGAGACTTTGCTTCCAAACAAAAATGTAAAAGGCTGGGGGTGTAGCTCAGAGGTAGAATGTCCCTGAGTTCAATCCCCAGCACCACAAAAAGGAGGGGGAGGTCTAGGAATATAGCTCACTGGTAGAATGCCCCAGGTTCAATTCTTAGTACTAAAAAAAAAATAAAAGAAAAATTAAGATGACAAATTTTATGTTGTGTATACTTTACCACAATTTCAAAGAAACAAACCAACAGAGGTAGGAGTCTGGCAAGCTCGCAGGACCAAATGGCAGTGTAGCAGGCAGCGAGCCAGGGCAGTGTGGTGGCAGTGGATCGAGCCCAGGGAGACACCTGGCAGGGTAAGTGCAGTTACCACCCCCTTCTCCAAATGAGGAAACTGAGACACTAAATGTTTCCATGACTTGTCCATGATCACAAAAACCAGTAGGAGAAGTGTAAGGATCTTCTTATAACGGCTTTTACTATAATTCACCTACCATACAATTCCTCCTTTTCAAGTTTATGATTTACTGGCTTCTAGTATATTCATCGCATTGCACAACCATCACCAAGATCTAATTCCAGGACATTTTCATCATCTATAAAAAAAAATATCATTATGCATTTACTCCATTTTTCTCCCCTGTCCCCAAACCCTGGCAACACTAATCTACTTCCTGTGTCTCTGGATTAACCTATGCTGGACCTTTCACAGGATGTAATCACACACTATGCCGTCCTTTGTGACTGCCCTTTTTCTCTTAGCATAACATCTTCAAGGCTCGCCCGTGTTGTAGCATGTATCAGTACTTCTTTTTATGGCCAAATAATATTCCATTATATGGATGTACTACATTTGGTTCATCCATCAGTGGACATTTGGATTGTTTCTACTTTTGAGCTATTGTGAATAATACTGTGAATAACCACATACAAGTGTTTCAAGTAGACGTACATTTTTCTTTCCCTTGAGCATATGTGTGGGAGCAGAATTACTGGTTCATATGCTAGTTCTCTGTTTAAAATGTTGAGGAACCGTAGCCTGTTTTCCGCAGCATTTGAATTTCCCACATTCCAGAGGAGTATGGATCTGAACCCATGTCCACTGGCTCCAGAGTCCATGTTCTTTTTTTATATATACATAGTTTTTATTTAATTAATTTATTCTGGTACTGGGGATTGAACCCGGGGCATTCTACCTCCAAGCTACACCCCCAGCCCTTTTTATTTTTTTGAAACACGGTTTTTCTAAGTTGCTGGGAGTCTTGCTAAGTTGCTGAGGCTGGTCTCAAACCCGCAGTCTGCCAGTCTCAGCCTCCCAAGTACTGGGATTTCAGGCGTGTACCACCACACCTGGCCAGAGTCCATATTCTTAAACCACCACGCCAGCTTAGTGCGACTAGACACTTGGAAACCCTGGGGGCTCACAGTCTGGGGGACTAAACTTCTGCAGGACTTGGCTTCCTCACAGGGCAGACAAGCTGATGGGGCAGGGCCCGCCTGGGTTCAGCCCCAGCCCAGGCCGGCCTCTCCAGTTTTGCTCTTGGCCCCAAGCTTTTGGGAGTTTGGTGCAACCTAAGCAAGTACTCATGTGAGTGGAGGAGAACAAGTGTCTCGCGTGGGTATTGGGGGCCTCTTTGGGCTCCCTGAGACGTCTCCCCTGAACCTCCAGTCCTGACATTCCTAGCTGCTGGAGTGCTGGGCTGAGGTGGCCACACCTGCAGCCCTGGTGAGGTCCTGGGGTCAGGGGGACACTTGGTGCCTCCGTCACTGACCCAACCGAGGTTGATCTCGGCTACTTGATCTGGGCCAAGGCTGCCAGGAGCTGACCAGCCCCGCTGGCAGGGAGGGAGGAGGATTAGGCACCCTGGGCCCCTGCCTGGTGCTGATTTTCAAGGTGGGGTCTGTTTTCCCTCCGTGACCAGCTCCCTTCTGAGCCAGGGCTGGGGGACCTTCCCAGCCTCCTCTGTGATCACATCCCCTCCCCACCCCAGGCTGACTCCCTTCTTGAACAGGAAAGGCAGAGGGTGGAAGTTGGTTTGCAAAGTTCAGTCTTTGTTCCTTGGAGCTCAAAAGTCACTGACGCCGTACCCCATGGGGGGATTTAGAAGTTTCACCCTAGCAGATCTTTGTCCAGAGCCCAGGGACACCGGGCTCCTGCAGTTGCCTTTCTGTCCTGTCCCCACAAACAACCAATAGAAAGGAGGTGTCCTGGGGCCCCAGCAGCAGACAGGGACAGGCCGCAATCCAATCGGGGTGAGCCCGCCTGCGCCCTGTGCTGCTCACACCTGCCGTTAACACAGGACAGGAGAGCTGGTGTCGAGGAAGGGCCAGTGCCTCCTGCTTACAGCAGTCAGCACATGTGGCTTCATGCCAGTGCCACCCACTCGCCCGCCGTGTGGACTCTGGTAACGTGTAAGAGCCTCAAAGGGGCTGTCTCCTCACTTGTGAAGTGGGCACAGTAACAGTGACCTCTTAGGGTTGTGAGGATTCGTAGGAGATTTTAGGTCAAGGTCTGACTTAGGCGTCCAACTTGCAGTGAGCTCATTGATGGAGGACCAAATACCATGAGCGGGATGCAAGCCTCAGTGTGGTGGTGGCCTCTGCCCCGCAGTGCTGACGACCTGTCACACCTTCGAATCGTTGGCAGGGCCTATCCGATGGTTGTAGGATGGAGTGACAACTGCTGATCTGTATTTGAGGAGGGGACATGTTTTGTTTGTTTCTATCTGGGGAGGGGGCAGCTGGCCTGAGAGGAGGTCTGCAGCACACAGACCTGGCGAAAGGTATAAGCTCAGCCAGGCACCACAGCGCACACCTGTAATCCCAGTACTTGGGAGTCTGAGACAAGAGGATTGCAGGCTCCAGGCCAGCCTCAGCAACTTAGCAATATCCTGTTTCAAAGTAAAGTTTTTAAAAAGGGCTGGGGTGTAGCTCAGAGGTAGAATGGCCCTGGGTTCAATCCCCAGCACCAAAAAAAAAAAAAAAGGGCAAAGGTGCTCGCTCTCGCCTCTGTCCTGGGTGCTGCTTTGGTACCTGGACCTGGCACGTCCCATGTGGCTCATCTTCTCCCCAAGTCACTCCCACCCTCTGTGTCTCCTACCTGATAAAAAGCACCAAATCCTCTGGCCCCCGTCTAGTCATCCCCACAACATCCAGCCTATCTCCTGCAGGCAGTCCTGCCTGCTTGACCTCAAAACCTTTCCCAGTTGCCCCCTCCTGTCCACTCCCACAGCCACCCCTTGTCCCTCCTCTCTGAGGGACGGGGTCAGGCATCTCCTCTGAGGAGTCTAGTTCTGGTCCCCAGACACCACAGCAGGAGCAAATGTCCCCTCCCAAGAGTCATCACCAAGGGGTCTCAGGTCAGCCCTGGTCCTCATCCCAGCTCTGCCCTGGCTAGCTCTGTGATCATGGGCACATAACATCACCCCCTGAGCCTCAGTTTCCCTCTGTAGGAAGATGTGGCAGTAGGACCTAACTCACCAGCGGCCTCCTGGTCCTGAGGGCCTCAGGAGGAGGGTCTCCAGCCCTCCAGACCCTCCTCGGCTGGGCAGCTTCATTTTGCTTGGAAATCCAACCCCGCCCTGGGCACATGGCAACCACTTGCTCTGCAACAACCTCCTGCCTGAGCTCCAGCCTTCCTCACTCAGCCTCTGCAGCCCCTCCCGCCGCCCCTTCTGTAGTTTAGTTTTTGCTATTCTCCTCCCCCTACTGGTGCCCTGTGCCCTCTTCTCTGATCAAGACAACCTCTACTTTGCCCCTGAGGTCCTTGCCCCAGATGTTCTTGCCCTGTGAGTTCGATGCCCCAGCTCTGCCTGGTGCAAGTTGTGCAGCCCCAGCCAGGTCGCTTCCCGTCTCTGAACCCTGCACTCCTCCTCTGTAAGACAGGGTCAATGCAGAGGGGTTTTACACTGCCTGGAAGGTTTGGCTCAAGTGAGAATGTGTGTGACAGCAGACCCAGGTCCTGCTGCTGTGTCAGGCGTACTTGAGCACCAGGACTCCTGTGAAATCAGTGCTCATCTCTCACAAGAACCCCTACAGGGCCAGGCACAGCTCTTCTCTGTAGCCTTCAGGGCACAGAGATAGTATCTATAGCGTGCTTCCTCTGGGAGAGTTCAAACCTGGAATCAAAGGCTTCTGGTCAGCTGTGTGCAGTGGTGCACTCCTGTAACCCCAGCCACTCAGGAGACTGAGGCAGGAGGCTCACAAATTGGAGGCCAGCCTGGGAACCTTAGCAAAATCCCACCTCAAAATAAAATGTGAAAGGCTGGAGAGCTGGGTGTGGTGGTGTATGCCTGTAATTCCAGGACTTGAGAGACTGAGACAGGAGGATCTGTAGGTTCAAGGCCAGCCTCATCAACTTAGGCCCTCTGCAACTTAGTGAGACCCTGTTTCAAAATAAAAGAATAAAACAGGTCTGGGATTATAGCTTTGGAGATAGAATGCCCCTCAGTTCCATCTCTAGTACCACACACACACAAAATAAATAATAAACAAAAAGGGTTGGGGATGTAGCTCACAGGTGGAACACCCCTGGGTTCAGTCCCTGACACCATACATACACACACACACACACACAAAAAAAAAAAACTGGGAGTGTAGGTCAGTGGAAGAGCACTTGCCTGGCATGTGTGAGGCCCCGGGTTCAAGCGTCAGTACCATTTAAAAAAAAAAAAGGCCTCCAGACAAGTGCCTGAAGGACCCGCCTCTCCTTCCCCAGAGCTGCAGCACTGTGGCTTTGTGGTGTGACCCTGGCAGAGGCAGGTCTCAGGAGGTTCCTCAGATTCTCCCTCCTAACTAGCTGCCATAGAGGTGAGGCTGGGGAGGAGGTGCCTGACCCCCAGGACCTGCATCTCATTGGCTCCCGCACTGGAGGAATCCCCTCCCCCATGGGCAGATGCAGCTCCGAGGGCAGAGCTCAGGGTGAACTGCTGGGAAGACTCATTTGCCCCACCCAGGCTGGATGGGTCATCCATGTGGAGCATTACTGTACGGACGGGGGGAGGGGGGGGTTGAGGGCCAGGAGAACGGCCCCTAGGCCGAGTGCCACCCATGAATGACAAGGCTGCTCATAGGTTCCTGCAGTCAGGCCTTGGGTGCAGGGAGAAGCTGCCTTGCAGACAAACTGCCTTTCTTCTTTTTTTATGGTACTGGGGATTAAGCCCAGGGGCATTCTACCTCCCAGCTACACGCCTAGCCCTTTTTATTTCTATTTTGAAACAGGGTCTCTAGGTTGCTGATGGTCTCACTACATTGCCAAGGGTGTCCTTGAACCTGTGATCCTGTCTTAGCCTCCCAAGTACTGGGATTACAGGTTTGCACCACCACACCTAGCTGTGTTTCTTCTTTAATTCACTCTTTTCTAAATACTCTAGACCCTGTTCTGTTTGGACAGTTCCCTCCCTTCAAAGTCCCTCTAGCCATCTCCCTCCCCAGCCGTCAGTCCAGACTGCTCTAAGTGTGATTTCTGTGGAAGAAGGAGGAGAAATGAGCACACGCATGCGCACGCACACGTGTCACAGGGTGATTAGGATTGAGTGAGATCACACTGATGAAGTACTTGGGGGTGCCGAGTCCAGAATTGAAATGCTGGGTGACAGAGAATGACAGACGGGCTGTTGTCTCCCCACTTTGGGAGGGCGCCCCCTGATTGTGGGTCCCTGGAGGGAGGACCACAGGGACCCGAGTGCCCGACCTCCCTTCCTAGTTCTCCCTGTGCCTTCAGTGAAGGTGACAGGGAGGAGAGCTCACCCGCTCAGGTCCCCACATGCCAGGTACTTTGGATGTATTCTCAACCAGGGTGAGTTTAGCACCTCCCGTGTGTGTGTATGGGGGGGGTACTAGGGATTAGACCCAAGGGCATTCTACCTCTGAGCTACACCCCAGCCCTATTTATTTTATTTATTTATTTTTATGAAACAGGGTCTCTAAGTTGCGGAGGGTGTCGCTAAGTTGCTGAGGCTGGCCGACGGTCTTCAATCCTCCTGTGTCGGCTTCCCAAGTACTGGGATTACGAGCGTGCGCCACCACGCCCGGCTGTACCTCTCCCAGTTTTACACCAAGGAATCCGAGGCCCCAGAGGGTGAGGAACTTGCCCAAAGCCATGTAATTTAGCGAGGGAAGAAGCCAGGGTTGGACTCAGCAGTTTGAATTACGAGCCAGTCTATGACCACACACCTCTTGCTATGCAGGGTGGCCTGGGGACTCTGAGGGACGAGTCAGACATCTCTGGGGAGTCTAGTTCCCGTCCCCAGACACCACAGCAGGAGCAAACGTCACCTCCCAAGAGTCATCACCAAGGGGTCTCAGGTCAGCCCTGGTCCTCATCCCAGCTCTGCCCTGGCTAGCTCTGTGATCACGGGCACATTACATCACCCCCTGAGCCTCAGTTTCCCTCTGTAGGAAGATGTGGCAGTAGGACCTAACTCACAGTGGCCTGAGGGTTAGACAGCCACCCCAGTGAACTGAGCCTAGCACAGCTGTTTTACAAAAACATTTTACCCAGTTCCAGCTTTTTATTTATTCCTTCAGCAGTGCTCACCGAGACACAGTGCTCACCGAGACATGCATGCGTCTTTAGAACATTCCGCAGAGTCTCAGAGCTGTGGAGAGTTCCATCCCCAGAGCCCCGAGAAGCCCCGCACCAAGCTCAGATACGCTGCGCCTCCATGGCGCCCTCCTGAGATGCAGGGGCCAGGAGAATATGGTGACTGTAAGACTATGCAGTTGTTACCAGCACTGTAGGCCCCACCTTGCACACCAGCTGAGCTCCTAGAATGTTCTGTGAAAAACCAGTGTTAGAAACTTCCTAGGTTCTCACCCTAAGGAGCACTTGTTTCCAAAAGCCAGGACCCCGGCATCCTCCCGTAGAGCAAAGCTGCTAGCGTCACCCCACACTCGTCCCTGTAGCCTCTTCCTTTCTCTTGCAGAAGGTGGGGGCAGGTCAAGGGGATCCAGGGTGCAGTTCAGGCTCAGGAGTGGTCCAGCCTTGCTTGTCTATCACCCCCCACCCTGGGGAGTTGGGCCCATTGGGTGGGAACAAGGTTTTGTCTGTGATTTTCTTAGTGCAGTTCAGGCTCAGGAGTGGTCCGGCCTTGCTTGTCTATCACCCCCCACCCTGGGGAGTTGGGCCCATTGGGTGGGAACAAGGTTTTGTCTGTGATTTTCTTACACCTGGCATGGGCCCCTGGCCCTTGAGACCTCCTCCTTATCCCTCAGCTCACAAGTGAGTCTTGATGCACAGCCTGTGCCTGGTGCTGGTACCAGTGAGGACTGGGACCCAGACCCCGGACACAAGTCCCATGGACAGCCTGGTAGGACTGTCCAAGCTGGTAGAACCCTCCAAGCTCCTAATTCCACCTAATCTGATGGCAGGGACCCCAGGTCTGGGTGGCTTAGGATGACCTCCAGGGGTGACAGGGTTGAAGCATGGAGACAAGGGAGGGAGTCTCAGGAGGGAGGTAGGGCATGTGCAGAGGCACTGAGGCCTGCCCACGGGGCGAGGGGTACGGGACAAGGAGGAGGGGACTGGCAACCTCCAGGGTCCCTGCAGGGACAGCGAGGCTGGGTGTGACTGGTCACCTGGCCCTAACCATTGCTCTCCCTGCTTCCCACCCCTCCTCAGCATACTCCTTTCTACCTCACTCCTGCCCTGCAGCACCCAGTGCCGCTGCACATTAAATACCTGGTGCTTGGGCTGGGGATGCAGCTCAGCAGGAGAGTGCTTGCCTGGTGTGTGCAAGGCCCTGGGCTTCCTCCCTGGTGCCACAAAAAAAAAAAAAATAACTGAGCTGGACCGACCCTAACATCATCTTTTTTTTTTTTTTTGTGGTACTGGGGATTGAACCCAGGGGCATTCTACCTCCGGGCTACACCCTCAGCCCTGTTTTTTATTCTTTATTTTGAAACAGGGTTTCATTAGGTTGCGGAGGGTCTCACTAAGTAGCTGAGGCTGGCCGCGAACCTGGATCCTCTGGTCTCAGGCTCCCAAATATTGGGATTACAAGTGTGCGCCACCATGCCTGGCTCCCTAACATCTTCTTTAGTTCAGTGTTTTTATTTCATGGATTTGGAACTGTGTCGAGTAGGAAGCAACTTGCTGAGGCACGGGGCCATCACAGTGGGGTGCAGAGGTCCCCATGAGCCAGCTGCAGCGATGGTGCCTGGCAGTGGGCTTTGTTCTGTGAAGAAGGACCTGTGACCACAGCCAGGGAACCCGCTGCAGCGGGGGATGGACGGCACCCCTGCTCTTGCCCACCTGTGTTCTCCCGACTCCATGCCTTTGTCTGTGCCAAGTTCCCCCCTGGGGCGTGCTCCCCTTCTCTCTTCAGAGGCCCCTCTTCTGGGAACACTCCGGAGCCCTCCGCCTCTCCCCTCTGTTAGCCCAGGGCATGCTACTGATGCTTCCCTTCCGTTGGGCTTTGGGCCCAGTCAGGTCCTTTGGTCGTGGGCTCATTCTCATTTCATCCCTTCTCCCGTCACCTTTGGTCCTGTCCAGTTGCTTCCTGAGTGTCTTCTCTCAGTAGCATATGATGCCTTTGAGGGTGTGTGGCCTGAATGTTCATGCCCCTCCAGAATCCATGTCTGGAGTCCTACCCCTGGATGTGACTGTATGTGGAGATAGGTCTCTTAGGAAGTATTGAAGGCTAAAGGAGGACCTGGGGCAGGCCACGATTCAGCAGGATTAGTGTCCTTATCAGAAGAAATACAAGAGAGCCCCCTCTCAGGCTCAGTGTGCACTAAGAAAATGCCATGTGATCAGGCCAGGTACGGTGGCACAGGCCTGTAATCCCAGGACTTGGGAGGCTGAGAAGGGAGGATCACAGTTTTGAGGTCAGCCTCATCAACTTAGCGAGACCCTGTTTAAAAACAAAAAGGGCCTTGGGAGGCTGAGACGGGAGGATCCGGGTTCACAGCCAGCCTCAGCTACTTAGTGAGGCCCTCCACAACTTAGTGAGACCCTGATTCAAAATAAAGAAAAAAAATAGGTCTGGGGGTGTAGCTCGGAGGTAGAATGCCCCTGGGGTCAATCCCCGGTACCGCAAAAAATAAAATAAAAAATAAAAATAAATAAAAAGGGCTAGGGTATAGCTCAGAGGTAGAATAACCCTGCATTCAATCACCAGTACCAAAAAAAGAAGGGAGGGAGGGAAGAAAAGAAAATGCCATGTGATTAGGAAGCTGAGGCAGAAGGACCACGAGTTCAAGACCAGCCTGGAAACTTAGTGAGACCCTATTTCAAACTAAAGAAAGAAGGGCTGGGGCTGTAGCTCAGTAGCAGAGCAGCCTTGGTTCAATCCCCATTATTGGAAAAAACAAAGAGAGAAGAGAAAAGAAAATGCCACTTGAGGACACAGTGAGGAAACAGTCTACTACAAAGCAGGAGGAGAGGCCTCTCGGGAACCAGACCTTCCACATCTTCTTGTAGGACTTGCAGCCTCCTGATCTGGGGGAAAACAGATTTCTATTGTTCAAGCTCTGCAGTCTGTGGTCCCTTAGCAACTTGAGCTAAGACAGAGTAAGGCGCCATCGCTGCCCGCTGTGTTCCCCACGCCATCGGCCCTCCCAGGCCCCAGCAGTGAGGACCGGTGGGAAGAGCTTGGGCTCTGGGCTCAGGCCCCGGCGGTGAGGACCAGTGGGCGGGAAGAGCTTGGGCTCTGGGCTCAGGCCCCGGCTGTGAGGACCAGCGGGCGGGAAGAGCTTGGGCTCTGGGCTCAGGCCCCGGCTGTGAGGACCAGCGGGCGGGAAGAGCTTGGGCTCTGGGCTCATTCAGTCCTCTTCTGCCCACTGACCAGATCGTGCCTCAGTCTCAGTGTGCCCGTTGCTAACGGGAGAATAGAGAGGCAAGTCGTTCCTGTAACCGCAGGCACAATAGCGGTGTTCCTGCCCTTCCTGGACCAAGGTCAGGCTCATTAGAAGTACCAAGTGTAAGTTGGGCATGGGGACGCACACCTGTAATCCCAGTACTTGGGAGGCTGAGACAGGAGGATCACAGGTTCAAGACTAGCCTCAGCAATTTAGTGCTGTTTCAAAATAAAGGGGCTTGCTTGCAGTGTAGCTCAGAGGTAGAATGCCCCTGGATTCAATCCCCAGTTCCAAAAAAAATAAAAACAGTACTCAGTGTAAATGCGAGCAGTTTTCTCCTAAGTGAACAACATGGGGACTTTTCCTGGGGGAAAGTAGTGGTCATGTGAGCGTCTAGGAGACCCCACCTCATGCCAGCAGTGGTTCACTCTCTCCAGGCCTCGATGAGGTCCCAGCACCATGGTCCCAGCACTGGGATGGTCCCAGTGGTGGTCCCAAATTAACCACAGCAGAGTGGCCAGGTAGGGGGAGAAAGGGGCTGCAGGCCACGGGGTTACCTGGCTTTTGATTCAGGTGGAGGCTGCCTGGATTTGAGCAAGCAATACGCTGAAAAGTTGTAGAACTATGGTGTCCAAATTGGTAGCCTCTAGCCACATGCAGCGATTTACTTTTTTTTTTTTTTTTGAGGTACTAGGGATTGAACCCAGGGGCATTTGACCTCCAAGCTACACCCCCAGCCCTATTTTTAATTCTTTATTTTGAAACAGAGTCTCACTAAGTTGCGGAGGGCCTCACTAAGTAGCTGAGCCTGGCTGCGAACCCGGATCCTCCGATCTCAGCCTCCCATGTACTGGGATTACAAGCGTGCGCCACCATGCCCGGCTAGGAATTTTCTTTTAAATGAGTTAACCTGCCAGGCGTGATGGCACACACTTGTAATCCCAGTACTTGGGAGGCTGAGACTGGAGGATCCGGGTTCGCGGCCAGCCTCGGCTACTTAGTGAGGCCCTCCGCAACTTAGCGAGACCCTGTTTCAAAACAAAAAAAATAGGTCTGGGGCATAGCTCAGAGGTAGAATACCCCAGGATTCAATCCCCAGTACCACAAAAAAAAAAAAAAGAGAGTTAACATGAACTTTTCTCTTCTTTGTTTCTTTCTTTCTTTTTTAATGTGTGTGTGTTTGGTACTGGGAATTGAACCCAGAGGCACTCTATCTCTGAGTTACATTCCCAGCCCTATTTCATTTTTTATTTTGAAACGGGGTCTCCGTAAGTTGATGAGGGCCTTACTACTTGCTGAGGCTGGTCACCAATCTGCGATCCTCCTGTCTCAGCCTCCCAAGTACTGGGATTACAAGTGTGCACCACCATACCTGGCAACATGAACTTTTCAGTCCACCCTACTAGACAATATGAATGCAGACTTGCCCTTCATCCCGGAAGCTCTGTTGGACAGCACTGTTCTAGAAGGTTGATTTGGGCTGAGAGATCATGACAGGTTGTTTTGGCTGTCCTGGCTCAGGGGTGGGAGTGGTGGGGTCACACCCGGCCCGCCTTTGCACCTTCTTGAGGGCAGATGCTAGGGGCATGCAGAAGGGAGCACCTGGTGGGCCGAGTATAGTGTGGTGTGGTGTAGGCCACATTGGCAGGAACTTCCGGAAACTTCCAGCTGCCTCCAGTCTGAAATTCCAGCCCCTCACAGACCTGCCTGTTTCTTCAACTCTCTGCTCAGGCACTACCGCCTCCAGGATGCCTTCCCTGAACCCCTGGTCCCCCGACACTCCCTGGGTACCTTTCTCTGCTCATCTGCATCTCCTCCCTCCACCTTGTCCCTGCCGCCTCATGTCAACACACCATCACATCTGCCTCCCTGGCAAGCACACACTGGCCTGTGGCGCCCTGGTGGACAGGGCAGTGGCTTGATAGAGCTGGACCCGCAGTCCAGCCTCAGCCAGAGCACAGGACTGTGGAGGACACGCCCAGGGCCACGCAGCTGGCTGGGAGCAGGGCAGGAGTAGAGACTCACACTGCTCCCTGGCTCCCAGCTGAAAGCTGTTTCCCCCGGGTGTTGGGGAGGCCCGACATGCCCAGGCCTTGCAGTGCTGCCACCCAGGCTCGGATCTTGGGTGCTGGGGAGTTCTGGAAGAAGTTGAGCTACAGCCCAGTTGGGGCAGTGGACTGCAGGAACCCCCAGGTTAGTGGCTTTCACAGAACCAGCCCATGGGCCTGGCCACTGTGTTTTCTCTGGTTTCCATTTTGCTGGCCACCTCTTGAGCCAACCCGGAAGGCGGCCCGGGGGTTCTGGGGAGCCCTGCGGTCCCTTAGCTCAGGCCCCCTCGGTGGTGCAGCCACTGACCCCCATGAGCAGTCACACACAGCTCCCCCTGCCACCCAGGAAATCGCCTGCTCCTAAAACCCGACACACACAGCATCTGGGGGTCTGGGAGAGGAAAATGGGGTATCTGTAGGCCAGACGTGTTTTCCTTGGCCCACCCAGCATGTTTTTTAAAAACTGCGCTAACACTTCTTAAATATTGATAGCGATCCCAAAAATCTGGCTTTCCATCTTTTCTTGAAAAATAATTGGAAGATCTTGAAATCTAGGGCCCACAACCATTTATCAGTGGCAGCTGCAGGGGGGTCCCCAGGCAGCCTCGGTCCTTTCCACTTCCAGTGTCCCCCACATGGAGACCAAGTACTAGGCCCATTTGTCGTCATGCTGGCACCAGCCGGTTTCTTGGGTGTGGAAAAATGCATCTTTACTACACTTTCCCAAAAGTGCAAGGGAGAAAAATAGACTGCGAGGGCCCCAGGTTGCTTGAAGGTGAAGAATGGGCAAAGTGTGGAGACTCTAGCCCTGGATATTCTCAGCCAGCTGTGCCCTGCAGGCCTGTGACCTGTAACTCCAGCTTAGACATCTTCAAGCTCTTCCTGGATCAGGTCCTTCCCCAACCCCTGCAGGAGCACAGGCACATCTGTGCCCGGCTTAGGCAGACACTGCCGACTTCCTATAAGTGACACTGACGGCAGGGACCCCTCTCTGTGCTCCCAACGTCCTTCCAAGCCCCCAGCAGGAGGGGCACAGAGCGGGGGGCCGCCTTGGTGCTAGCTCTGACACAGCCAGGCTCCTGCGCCTCTGTTTCTGGGTCCTGCATCCCAGCCTCCTCTGGAGTCCCCACTGTGGCCCACAGTAGTGGAGCCTGTGATGGTTATTACAGGAATCAACTCGCCTGGGTTAAGGGATATGCAGGTAGCTGGTAGAGAATTACTTCTGAGTAAATCTGAGGGTGTTTCTGGGAAAGACTGGCATTTGAACCAGTGGACTAAGTAATGAAGGTCTGCCCTCAGTGTAGACAGACACCATCCACTTGGCTGAAAGCCCAGGTAGAACAAAAAGAGGCAAGGTGAATTTTCACCCTCTTTTTCCTGGAGGTAGGACAGTCTTCTGCCCTTGGATGTCAGAACTCCAGACTCTCTGGCCTTTGGACTCCAGGACTCACACTAGTGGCCTCCAGGTCCTCAGGCCTTCAGCCCTGGACTGAAAGTTATCCATCAGCTTCCCTGGCTCTCCACCCGGCAGGTGGCATGTCTCCTCGGGTGCCTTAATCACATGAGCTGATTCCCCTAATAAATCCTCTCTCATCAAGATAGATAGTTTGATTGGTCCTATTGGTTCTGTGTCTCTGGAGAGCCCTGACTAATACAGAGCCTGAGCTCAGCTCCCTACTTGAGAGAAGATGGGCCCAGGCAGGAGCAGAGAGTGGGTGTTCAGAGCACAACCCTCTGCAAGACCAGAAGCAGCTCCTCTATGCAGCCAGGGGAACTGCTTAAACACACAGATCAGGCCGGACGCGGTGGCACACGCCTATCATCTCAGTGCTTGGGAGGCTGAGACAGGAGGATCGCAGGTTCAAGGCCAGCCTCAGCAACTTAGTGAGGCTCTCAGCAACATAGCGAGACTGTTTCAAAATAAAAAATAAAATCAGGCTGGGGGTGTAGCTCAAGGGTAGAATGTCCCTGGGTCCAATCCCCAGTACCCCCTCCAGACACACACAAAATAACAGCTGGGGGTGTAGCTCAGTGGTAGAACATTTGCCTAGCACGTGTGAGAACCAACAACTCCAGCTACACACACACACACACACACACACACACACACACACACACATCCACCCCAACCCACTGTCAGGTGCATGGAGTTATATCACTCATAATCCTTAGTTCATGACATACTTATTGACCTTGTATTTATGTATGTATGTTTGTTGATGTAACTGCCATCCACTCACCATTCACCCACGTCTGTCTGTCTTTCTCTTAATTTTTGCAACTGGTTTTGTCCCATTTATATGCATGAAAAGGCTCTCTGGCCAGAGGTAATCTGGGGTTTGTCTCGTTGTTTTTTTTTTATGCAGTACCAGGGATTGAACCAGGGGCATTCTACCTCCGCGCTACACCCCTGGCCCTATTTTTTTTATACTTTATTTTTATTTTGAAACCGGGTCTCTCAAAGTTGCAGAGGGCCTCACTAAGTAGAGAGAGAGAGGGAGACAGGGAGAGAGCTGAGGCTGGACGCAAACCCAGATCCTCCGGTCTCCGCCTCCCAAAGAACTGGGATTACAAGCGTGCGCCCGGCGGGTTTGTCTCTTTTTTCACTCGACATTGCATTACAAAGTGTAAGAGACATTCTGTGTTTTGATTGTAGTAGGCTGCCCAGCCATGTCACCGTATTCTCTTCCTGGAGTTAGGGGCTCCTCTTCTTCCAGGGGTCTCTGTGTGCTGGGTCCCCTGCCCGGAACTCTTCCTTCAGGCCTCCACTTCCACATTCCTCCTCCAAGCCCTTCCCTGGACAACCCGCCCAGAGGAGGGTGTAGCATTTGCATATATTATACATGCTCTTCAACAGACTTTGTCATCTCTAGATTACTTTTAATACCTAATACAATGTAAATGTTATGTAAATAGTTGTTATACTGCATCGTTTAGGGAATAATGAGAGAAATAAGTCTGTACATGCTCAGTACAGATGCAGTTTTTCTTCAAATACGTTCGACCCATAGTTGGTTGAATCTGTAGATATAGAACCCACAGATAGGGAGGGCTTACTATGCATATTATCTATAAGAAATAATGACCCAGGCTCAGATTTTATCTCCTTAAAAACATTGCCAGAGCCAGGCATGGTGGCACTTGCCTGTAATCTCAGTACTTGATAGGCCGAGACAGGAGAATCGCAACTTCATAGCCAGCATCAGCAATTTAGCAAGGCCCTCCACAACTTAGTGAGACCCTGTTTCAAAATAAAATAAAATAGGGCTGGGGGTGTAGTTCAGAGGTAGAATTCCCCAGGGGTTCAATCCCCAGTACCACACACACACACACATTTTCTCACAACAGATAATACTGTTGAGGAACAGGTGCTGGGCACTGGCAAGTGACATCGTAGAATCGTTTCTCCTCATTCATCTTGGAATCCATGCCTGGCCCCTCTCTCCTTCATATCCTTGGCTCCTGGGGGCCCCGGAGGCCCACCTTGAAGCCTGAGCCACATGGCCACTCCGAGCGACCACTTGGTGTGTGTGCTTGATGAGGACCCAGAGAAGGCCCAGCAGAGGCAGGAAGAAGAAAGAGCTTGGTGCTCAGCTTCCGCCCAGCTGCCTCCCAAGAGCGGCTCTTCTTTACCAGTGCAATGCAGCTGTCACACGGCGGGAAGTCCTACACGGGTGACTCAATGGATTGTCACAGACTGAACACACAGGGAACCAGCGCCCAGGCAAGACCCGGAAGAGAACCCCAGGAGTCTCCCCACCCCTCTCAGTTTCTATTCCCCTCGCCCACCCACTATCTCGACTTCTGCTGCTTACGTGTGATCCTGCCTATTTTTGAAGCATTATCAACATTTTCCCCCCAATCCTTGTCCACATGGCTTGCTGGCCACAGATTGGTGTATCACTTCACTGTGTTCGGGTTTGCCTTTATAGCACCAAAAAAACACATCTAACTACCATGGTGCCTCATCAGGGTTGCCGAGTTGGAAGGTGCGGAAAGCCTAGGCCCTGCAGCCTGCGCGGGTACCCTGTCAGGCTCTGGTGGGAGGTGCCACTCTATCAAGCCCTCCATAGAGCAGCCCCCTTATTTGCAGGGGATGAGTTCTAAGAACCCCAGGGGATGCCTGAAACTAGATAGTACTGGCCCATGTATATACTTTTCTTTATAGAGATAGATAGATGATAGATAGATAGATAGATAGATAGATGATAGATAGATGATAAAGTTTTATTTATAAATTAGGGACAGTGAGAGATTAACAATAACCATTAATAAAATAAAGCCCACTGTGGTGGCACATGCTTGTGATCCCAATACTTGGGAGGCTGAAACAGTAGGATCCCAGGTGCAAGACCAGCCTCAGCAACTTAGCAAGACTCAGCAACTTAGTGAGACCCTGTTTCAAAACAAAAAATAAAAAGGGCTGGGGGTGCAGCTCAGGGTAGAATGCCCCTGCGTCCAGTCCCCAGTAACAGAAAAATAAATTAGAACAAATATAACAATATACTATAATAATGCCAACATCACTACCCTTGAGCTTTGAAGCCATTATTAAGTAAAACAAAGGTTACTTGAACCTAAGTACTGTGATGCTGCAACAGGCTATCTGATCACTGGGCTGGCTTCACAGGTGGGTAGCATATACAGCGTGGATACACTGTCCACGGTAGGACCGAGTGGGATGGCAGCACAAGATCTCATCCTGCTGCTCAGAACAGCATGCAATTTGAAACCTATGAGTTGTTTATTTCTGCCAATTCATGTGACAGAGTCAGTCAGATGTTGCCAAGGTTTGCTGGACACCAGGAGCCATGAGCTGGAGTTGCACTGTGCAGCAGCCTCGGTCCCTGCCCACTGGACACCAGCCTCAGGGTAGCCGTTAAGTCAGTGGACTGGGCCCCGCCTCTGCTCTCCACCTCACTAAGCCTTGGGGAGTGGTATAGAAGATGGGCACCCGACAGAGGGTGTTGGTGTGCACCCTAGGACCTGAATGCTGGGAAGCAGAGCACATGGAAGGGCCTGAGGAGGGGCTGGCATCGGCAGCCGTGGTGTCCAGCAGGGGCTAAGCAGGGCCTGAAGAGGAACAGCCCTGAACACTGGGCACTGTGAGCCACGCTGAGGCCTGTGGCTTTCTCCTGATGGTGGTGGGGAGCCATGGAAGTGCTTGACCCGAGGAGTGAGCCCATCAGAGTTGTGTTTGGGAACTGACGTTCCCCGGGCAGAGGTGCCTTGGACTTGAGCGGTGACTTCTTGCAGTCTGCTAGGCTGTCTCCACTTTGTCTTCCTCCTGCAGCTAGTGGACGGTCATCTCCAGTCTGGAACTGTACCAAGGCCCGGGCGGGTTTAATAGTCACCGAGGTGAGGTAAATGACAGTAGGGGTGTGGCTCCCTGTGTCTTTTATGGGACCCAGCAGTGCCATTCCACAGCTGCCTCAGGCAGTCTGCAAGCATCAAGTCCACATGGCAGAGCAGGAGGAGGTCCAAGAGGTGAGGCTCCTTGAGTTAACACTGCTCTTCAGTTAGGCATCGCCCTGGGGATTTGCCCAGGCGGCTCGCAGGTGGTCACCATTGGCCACCTCAGGCATCCTGAAGGGAAGCTGCTTCCCAAATCCCAGGCTGCCTGCACCTACTGGGGGATTTTCATATCTCACTGTTAGAAACAGATTTTAGGGACTCTGGGAAGAAAAAATAACAAAACTCATGCAACCAAAATAACCCAGCAAGGCGATTTACTTCTGTGCAGAAGGGTGCGAGCACACTGGGCGGGCAGGCCACTCAGCCTTTTATTCCCTAACGCGAAGGCCACTATGCCGTTCCCCAGTGGCTGGAGTATGGCGTTTACAAGCTAATCCGGCTGGCTAGTTTTCACTGGGCAGGTTTTACAAAAGGAGAAACACAAAACCATTACATCCAGGAGTGGAACATATAGACATGTTGTTATAGTTAGATATAAAATGTCCCCTAAAGCGCTCATTTATTAATGTTTGGAGTTGATATAATTGAGTCATGAGGGTTGTAATCCCAGAAATGGATAAATCCATTGTAATGGATTTACCTGAGTAGCGTGTGACTGGAGGTGGGTCCCTGAGGGTTCGACCTTGGAGATTACTGATTCCTCCTCCCCCTGATCGCTCTCTCTTGCTTCCGGCCTCCATGATGTGAGCACAACCCATGTGCTCTCCCTTTCTCCATTTCCTGTCGCCATGCCCTGAGATCCGTGGTCCCTGGCCTCACACAGACTGAACCTGAAACCATAAGAAAATAAATCTTCTAGCTGGGCGTGTCATCCCAGTACTTGGGAGGCTGAGACCGGAGGATCTGAGTTCACAGCCAGCCTCAGCTTCTTAGTGAGGCCCTCCGCAACTTCGTGAGACCCTGTTTCAAAATAAAAATAAAATAGGGCTGGGGGTGGAGCTCAGAGGTAGAATATCCCTGGGTTCAATCCCCAGTACTGCAAAAAAAAAAGAGAAAATAAATCTTCTTTCCTCTAAGTTACATGGTCAGTCTTTTAGATTATAGCTGCAAGAATGCTAACATACACGTGTACAAAAGTTACAAAATGGATACCTAAGCTATAGTTATAAAATGGAAGCCTGCCAGTTTCTATATGATCTTGCAATTTCGATAGAAAAGCTTGCTTTCCTTCCTTGCATCTCCAGGTGAGTTCAGTTTGCAGCCAGGGGTGAGAGCCGGTGTTTCACTAGCTAGGGGTTTGTGCCGTGGATCTGCCCCTGAGCCTGTTCCCACTGTGGCTCTGCAGAGGCCATGGTCTTGCTGGCTCCTCCCTCGCCCCCTCTGATCTGGAGCAAGCATGTTGTTTAGGTGAGTATCTGCAGATCCCTGAAGGGCAGAATTAAGACTAGCCAAACTGGACGTG
>PVJS01009796.1:0-11799 GCA_004027185.1 Glis glis
GCCAGCTCAGTTCTCTCTCTCTCTCTCTCTCTGTCTCTGTCTCTCTCTCTCCTTAGTGAGGCCCTCCGCAACTTCTTGAGACCCGGTTTCAAAATAAAGTATAAAAAATAGGGCCGGGGGTGTAGCGCGGAGGTAGAACACCCCTAGGTTCAATCCCCGGTACCTCAAAAAAAAAATAAAATAAATAAAGTATAAAAAATAGGGCCGGGAGTGTAGATGGGAGGTAAAATGCCCCTGGGTTCTATCCCCGGTACCGCAAAAAAATAAATAAATAAATAAATAAATAAATAAAAAGTTTACATTTTAGTGTTTTTTAGTATATTCATAAAGTTGTGCAAACATTGAAGCTCTGAGTATGATTGAAATCACTCAGGAATAATGTATAGGTAGAGAATAAATGTAATACCAGCACTATATGAAAAAGCAACTTCTGAGAAACAGAAAGAATTTATGCTAGAAAGTCGACTGAGAATTAATGGTAGGCCAAAAACCACAGAGGAGTGATGCTGTAAGTGCCAGTATTGCACAGGTAGAAACCAGTGGCTGAACAACAGAAGAAAGTCCATCTATTGGGAAATTATCAAACATGAGGGTGTGCATGAAAATCCGAAGATCATGTGGAAACACTGCAAGGCGTTAGTGTATGTCTCTCTTAATATGAGCTAATGGACAGCAGGAGAGGAAGTTGTAATTGGGACCCAACATAGATTTTATTTTTTAAGTCTGCTATTCTTTTTGTCTAGAGGGTTTAAAATCTCTTTACTCCACTATTTAAATTGAGAAATGGACAGTTTCTTTTCTTAGATTTTCTTTATTTTGTGCCCTTTTTATGTAGTTGGCTGTTTTGTTTGTTTTCGGTATGGAGGTTTAGGTGCATTCTACCTCCGAGTTATATTCCCAGCTCTTTTTTTTTTTAATTTTTATTTTTGAAACAGGGTCTCCGTAGGTTGCTGAGAGTCTTGCTAATAAGTTAGCGAGACTTTTCTCGAACCTACGATCATCCTGTCTCAGCCTCCCAAGTACTGGGATTACGGGCATGCACCACCATACCCAGCTTACCTTTTTATATAATATTGAGAGATCAGGGTAAACAGCTTTCATTTACTGTTTTTCATGTTTGAATTTTATGCCCCCCCACGGGTTTCCATCAAAGTATGCTTTTTATAAATCATAGCTGATCAGATAAACCATGGATAGTTTGTAGTAGACACCACTACTTCTAGCCAAAATTATCTTGTAAAACTTAATGTCACAAAAGAAACTGGTAAAGAGAATACAGATGAAGAAATCTTTTAGAAGGTATTTTTTGGCCACTGCTTTATGAGCACAATCATTTATATTACCAGGATATGATTCTATATTTTAAGCATTTGTCATGAGATCATTAAAGCAGCTTTTGTTTCTTATCGGAACTCCCTTTGATATATAAATTGAAGAATAATGGTCGTATATCTATTAATACATTTCATATTGAAGTGTTACTACATTTCATATTGTTTCACTTTTCCTGTTTGTAGGGGAAGCAGACTCTGATGACTCCCCTCCCCTTTGCTAGACCACAGGACTTAGGGCCGACAGTCGCTATTGTCACCAAAGTCAACCATATCCAGGACCATCTGCTGAAGAAGCATGACCTTGAGCTCTACATGCACTTGAACAGGCTGGAAATTGCACCGCAGATCTACGGGCTGTAAGTGCTGACGTTGCAGCGTTAGCTATACCTAATTATGCTTCATGGTGGTTTCTATATAGATCCTTAGAAGTAAGAGCAAGAGAGCCGGGCATGGTGGCGCATGCTTGTAATCCCAGTACTTGGGAGGCGGAGACCAGAGGATCCGGGTTCGCGGCCAGCCTCAGCTACTTAGTGAGGCCCTCTGCAACTTCGTGAGACCTGGTTTCAGAATAAGGTATAAAAAATGGGGCTAGGGGTGTAGCTCGGAGGTAGTACGCCCCTGGGTTCAATCCCCGGTACCACAAAAAAAAAAAAAAAGAAGTAAGAGCAAGAATTCTTCCATCTCCATTTTATTTCACATTTCTTTTTTAGTCCTATGTGCCAAGCTCTATGCCCATAACTTGCATATATGGTATCTTATCTAATACTCCCACCAACCCTGTTAATTGGGTATCACCCCTTTGTTATAGATGAGGATGCTAAGACTTAGTCTGACTTTATACATAGTAAACAATGAATCATGCCAGGCACAGTGACACATGCCTTTAATCCCAGTACTTGGAAGGTAGAGACAGGAGGATCTCAGGTTTGAGAACAGCGCAGGATAACTTACAGAGACCCTGTTTCACAATGAAAAATTAATTAATTAATTAAAAGAGTTGGAGGCCTAGCTCAGGGTTAGATTGCTCCCAGGTCCAATCCCCAATACCAGAAGGCAAACAATGAAGTCGTAGTGAACCCAGGCAGGACTGACAATGCAGTTTGCTACAGAAATCAGTGTAAAAGAAAAATGCAGGGAGCCTTTTGAGAAAAAAAAAGGATTAGTAAGAATCTCAAGATAACAATAGTAGATCATTAAACCAAGCCTTCTAAGTGCAACGGTGTATAGGTCAGATACACATGAAGCTAGCCCCTGAGCCCAAACGATTCTGTAAGACGTCTGTGTTCCTTCCATTTTATCATGTGCTCTTCTTTTGCTCTGCCCTCAGAGGTAGATGTCTATAAGTAAGGTGTCCCTCTCAGTGAATGTAATGTAGTGATTTTCTTCAGCCACATTTTCTTCTGTAACATGCTATAGCAGAAGTATAGGGAGCCGGTCACTCCTTAAGGGTGTGTGTGTGTGTGTGTGTGTGTGTGTGTGTGTGATTTCAATGTCTTATAAGGTGTCTAGGAAAATTAGAAACAATAGTGGTTTTAATTAATATGAATTAGCTATGTAATGCTACAGATAACAAAAGGGTCCATCATTTTGAAATAACAGAACATAGCCAAGAGCAGTGACACACACTTGTAATCCCAGTACTTGGGAGGCTGAGACAGGGAGATCACAAGGTTGAGACCAGTCCCAGCTACTTAGCGAGGCCCTTAGCAACTTGTTGAAACCCTGTTTCAAAATAAAGAATAAAATAGGGCTGGGGGTGTAGCTCGGAGGTATAATGCCCCTAGGTTCAATCCCCAGTACCACAAATAAAAAAATAAAATAAAATAGGTTTGGGGGTATAGTTCAGAGGTAGAATGCCCCTGTGTTCAATCGCCAGTGCCACAAATAAAATAAAGTTTATATTTAGTGCTGAACTAATTTTTTGCAAAATGTTTCCATATCCTGCACTAGGTACAGTATGGGAAATTAAGAAGATAATACTGAGATATACATAGTCAATATTCAATAAATACAAATTCATTACTTGAATTATAGTGGATCTCCAGTGAGTCCAAAGCAGAGCAGAGGCTATCTTATCTTGTTTTGTTTTTAACCCAGAGAAAAGAATCAAGGAGTGTGATTTGTTTTCATGTTACATACAATCTTTCACTAAGAATACCTCAGCTCTTTTTCTTCTCTAGAAGCTCTGAACTGTGACTGAAGAATTCTGTTTTTCTGTCTCGTCTCGATGCTGCTTGTTTTTATTTCTGTGACTTAACCTTGACCTCATTATTGAGGGCAGCTCCATCCTTCCCACTGGAAATAAGAATGTTATATGACATGGGTACTGACTAACACTGTAGTTAGTAAGGAACTCTGTTTAAACTCATAAGAATAACACATTTGTGACTGTGCACATAAAGTATTTTAAAATAGCTAGTGGTAAGGAATTAAATTCTATATTTCTTACCACTGTCCACTCAAAGAAATATAAAACTTATTTGACACCCTCAAAAAATGACTAAGATCTAAATAAAAATCGGCCTTTAATTTTGGGGAAAGATTTTGGACATGTTTATCATTTTTTTGGAACGATTTGTAATTCTTGCTTCTTTGCCTGAGCCAGTGCTTTATGTTGGTAGTGACAATGACCTCTTGAAGACAATAATTTGTAACCAGGGTATTCCAGTTCCCTGCCAAGACATTCATTTCCTTCAGCTTTCTCTTCATCAGAATAATTCGTGGAGCTTCTCTGACGTCCTGACTAGGACTTTCCCAGTAAGATTCTGCTACCCATGACATAATTTCTCTTAATTCTTTCAACCTTCTCAGCAATACTAACAATGGCATGGCTTCCAAGAACCATAGTTGCCTTATAGACTATCATCTGCATTGTATTTAATTAACGATAACTTTTTTTTTTTTTTTTTGCGGACCAGGGATTGAACCCAGGGGCGTTCTACCTCCGCGCTACGCCCCCGGCCCTATTTTTTATTTTATTTTGAAACCGGGTCTTACGAAGTTGCGGAAGCCTCACTAAGTATATAGAGAGAGAGACAGACAGACGGACAGGGAGAGACAGAGACCTGAGGCTGGACGTGAACCCGGATCCTCCGGTCTCCGCCTCCCAAAGTACTGGGATTACAAGCGTGCACCACCACACCCGGCACTTTTTTTAATCTTTGAAGAAAAGGTCACTTTTTCATTTTGGCCTATATTACATTTCATAGTGTAAAAAATTTACTTACCTATTGTACGTATTACTTTGATTTGCTTATTACTATTTTTGAGGCACATGAAAGGCCAAAGTGTTTGAACAAACTGCCTCATGTTCCAGTGTACAACCCTAAGCTGTACTACCCATCTGTTTAACACTTATTGATAAATATTAGAAACTTTGGGGTACAAATAATATAAAATAGCAGTTAAAAGCATCGACTTTGAAACAAAACACACCTGTTGCCACTTTGAGCCTTTGTTTTTTAATCTATGAAATGGACATTAAAATAATGGTACCTACTTCATAGAGCACCTGTGACAATTAAATCATAATATACAGAAAGAATAGTATTCAGTAAGTGGTAAGCATTCAATATATGTTTGGCAGTACTTCATTACCATTGCTTAACTAGGAATATGGTGTTCTGTGTGATTCATGATTCCTTCCTACTCTGTCTTTGGCTGTCGATGCTTCCTTCACTAAAGCAGTGGGGTTCTACTCACCTGAAAATGTATAGTACCATCTTTTACACCAGTGCTTTCTAAAGAGATACTATAGAAGTTCAGATGAAACTTTTAGAAATGATCATAGCATTTTGGCAAAATAATTTTATGTCTTTGAACTTAGTAAATATTGTAGGTTTGTATCTCATTGAAATGAATTGAAATATTTCATTTTGTTCTATATCATACAAGTGCTATTAATCTAAAATATTACTGATGCTACTTTCCATTCCTGTTGGAAGAAAGATAATTGTTTTACATTCAAAATTAGTACTTGAAAATATAGAATCTCTGGTTTGAGCAGATTATCAGGTGGAAAATATAAAATAATCAGTTTTGAATTCATAAAATCAGCTCCTCTCGGGATGACATCAGAATTCATATTTTTGTCATATAAAATGTACTTTTACATGACAGTTCTTGGGCAGAATTTTTATTTTCAAACAAAATATGTTTTGTAAATTAAAATGTGTTAACATATTACTGAGATTAAGGTTTCTCTTGCCTTAATTCAAAGTCAGAAAATAATTTGGTAAAATGTCAATAATTAATGAGCCAATGGCAAAATGTTATCAATATCAACAACTTACAGAATGAGGAATAACTCATAAATTATGTTTATGTTGGGAGAGAAAGGTGTTAGCAAGACTAAATTATGCACTATATTAGTGCAGGTTTCTAATTTTAGTCAGTCTTTAACAGTTACCTGATATATTGAAAGTTATTTGTCTGCATCCTAAACCAGTTATAATTGTCATTAAGAAAAATTTGCAGCCAGGCATGGTGGTACACACCTGTAATCCAAGTACTTGGGAGGCTGAGACAGGACAATTCCAGGTTCGATGACAGCCTCAGCAACTTAGTGAAGCTGTCAGCAACACAGCAAGACCCTGTTTCAAAGTAAAAAATAAAATAGGTCTGGGGGTGTATCTAAGAGGTAGAAGACTCCTGTGTTCGATCTGTAGCACCTCAACAAAAATTTGCTACTCCATTTATAAAACTAATTTTTGTAAGGTTATACTTGAAAGTTTCCTGAGTTGGGAAGTATACTATGTATAAACATTTCTGTAGTAATTGGCTAATAAATTTACTTAGCACAATTAAAATTAATAATCACTATAAAAGTATTAATTGCACTAAAATTGGCTAACATTGTAACTTAGCTTATCTTAATTCTAGATAAATTTATGATATTTATCTTGAAATATATGGGAATAAATACGCATAAAATGCTGAATGTTGCATAATGTCTTGTTTATTAATGCTATAGTTTTGTATATGTAAGTGTATTACCTTCTGAATCTTATTTTTTAGGCCAGTATTAAATTAACTTACTATTTTAGGTTAAGCAAAAATTAATTGCAATTAAATGTTCAACATAAGTGGTATTATAAAGTAATATATCCTAAAAATAATTTACGCCAAGTTTTTCATTACCTTTATGAAAGATATTCTGTTGCACTTAGGATGAATTTTCTCCTGTTTTAATTCAAATAATTAAAATCTTGAGCTGTCTTTTGTTTACCAGGTATTGATTGGTATTGAACATTTTTCAAAACTAAAATCTATAAGGGTCTGTCAGTGTGTACTGATAGTTTTCAAAGCAAAACATTGACTACATTATTTCTACCTTTCCAACATAAGTTTTAAGAGTTTTTATTAGTTGGGTGTGGTGGCACATGCCTGTAATACTGGGATTTGGGAGGCTGAAACAGGAAGATCCCAGGTTTGCAGCCAGCCTCGGCTTAGTGAGGCCCTCTGTAACTTAATGAGACCCTGTTTCAAAATAAAAAATGGGTGTGTAGCTCAGAGGCTGAATGCCCCTGGGTTCAGTCTCCAGTATAACACACACACACACACACACACACACACACACACAAACACACACACACACACACACACACATTTTTTATGGTAGTTTTAATTATGAGATTAATGTCCTTTACCTGGGGATTATGTTTGTGCAAAAGCATCTGAAATATTTGTGTTTCAGTTGTCACTGATCACATGTATGTTGCAAGTCCAAAAGACTCTTAACCATAGCAAATTCATATGAAGATTCAGTATTATTTCACTTAATACTGTTAAATATTTTTTATAGTGAGACTAAAAATTTAATTTTAGGTTAACAAATTTGCTAGGCCTAAGTGACTGTTTTTATCACCTTTAAATTATATTGAATCTGTAAACTTTTGACTGTATTTTACACTTTGATATAAATAGAGTACATAATAAGCATCTGTGGGATATGCAATTAATGTCACTTTTGAGGAAAGACCCTCATAACACACTTGGGCTTTGGCACTCTTAAATTATGAGCTCTTTACAACACTCATGGGATAAATTCCATATCCCCCAAATGCTTATTATGCATCTTCCATGTCTATTTCCTATTTTCAGGATTAGCAGTTGTTTTGCTATGTGGTTTATAGTAATTTAATTGGGGTTGATTCTTGGTTATTGATAAGTCTGTTAAATTTTGAGACACAATTTAAATTGTATCATAGTCTATGAGTTCTAGCACATCACAGTATAATTATATATGAGTACTAAATCTTTTTAAACTTATATTTGAAATATATACGGTTAAAATATAATTCTCAGTCATCAACAGTCACTATTGTTTTTCATCTTAAAAATTATATCACTCAAGCCGGGCATGGTGGCGCATTGGTGGCTCATGCTTATAATCCCAGTATTTGGGAGGCTGAGACAGGAGGATCTCAGGTTCACAGCCAGCCTCAGCTACTTAGTCAGGCCTTCCCCAACTTAGACCCTGTTTCAAAATAAAAAAAAAAAATAGGGCTGGGGATGTAGTATGGAGGTAGAATACCTCTGGGTTCAGTCCCCAGTACCAGAAAAAAAAAATTATATCTCTCAATGGTTTAAATAAATAGCTTCCTAAACACAGCTAATGGTTGATATGACCTTTTTCAATGAGAGTTACATTACAAATTAAACATAAGACATGAAATATGAGGGATTAGATGGTGAAAATCTATTAATAGCTTATTTTCATAAACCACTCAGTGTCCCCTAAGAATTATTTCCTTTGGAAAAGTTGGGATTTTTTTCACCTTCTATATGAAAAATTACCACTAATTAAGAATTATTAGGAAGAATAATAAATATCTGAAATAATGACTCATACTTACTAATATTTGTTGTTTCCTATGGGCTAAGCTGTATTCATTATCTTACTTATCCTTATAACACGTTATATCCCCCTTTTGTAGATGAGGAAGTGAAGGCTTATACAGATTCATTTAGATCAGACATCTACCAAGGGTCTGAGCCGGTCTGTGAACTCAAGTTTACATTCACACTCTAGTTTGAGTAGGACTGGATCTGGTAGAGAGCTAAGGCACCTGAAGGGAGTACTGTGCGTCAGATTGGAGCAGGAGCCCAATTCAGCTTTGTCACATAAGCGTCAAAGATGCAGGCAGGAAGAGGTCCAGAATCGGAATGGTCTTGTCAATGGTGATCCAAAACTAACCTGGTCTTATGTATTTAGATTTGGAATGTCCTCCCAAAACTCATGTTTTGAAGACTTGATTTCCAGGGGGCACCTGGCGGAAGGATGAATGACCACCAATTAATTTAGGAGTTTCTTTTTTTTTTTTTTTTTTTTTTTTGCGGGGATTGAACCCAGGGGTGTTCTACCTCTGAGCTACACCCCTGGCCCTATTTTTTATCCTTTATTTTGAAACCGGGTCTCACAAAGTTGCAGAGGGCCTCACTAAGTAGCTGAGGCTGGCTGCGAACCCGGATCCTCGGGTCTCCACCTCCAAGTACTGGGATTACAAGCGTGCGCCACCACGCCCGGCCGGGAATGTGTATTTCAATCACTCGTGTGTTGAGTTTGGAGTTGCTTTGGGACCATCGATATCTAGTAGACAACTGAATTATATGTTTCTTGAGTTCGGAGAAAGATGTAAAAGTTTCAGTTTAATTTTCCACGTACTGCTGGGAAAGTGAGACAGAAAAGGTACAAAGACCCATTCCTAGAGGAGCCACACATGCATAACTAACTTAAGAATTTAGGGCAGTGTGTTAGCTGATCTAATAGTAGTTCAAAATATATCTATATAATTTATGTATCTGAGAGAGGCAAGACTGGAAGTAAGAGTTGTCCGTTAGAAGCCCTTTATAATTGTTTAGGCAAGAATTGATAATAACAGTGGATAATTGGGAGGCAGAGACTGTAGGATCCGGGTTCGCGGCTAGCCTCAGCTACTTAGTGAGGCCCTCTGCAACTTCATGAGACCCAGTTTCAAAATAAAGTATAAAAAGGAGGGCCGGGGGTGTAGCTCGGAGGTAGAACCCCTCTGGGTTCAATCCCTGGTACCACAAAAAAAAAAAATTAATACATAAACCCTCTTCCTTCAGCAGCTTCATTTATATCTTGTTTTTTTTTCCAAATTTCCCAGAAGGGCTAGTTTTCTCTTATTTCCATTTTCCATCAATTCGCTGTTCCTGTGCAGTCGGTGTAAATAATCTGAATAACAGCAATTAAAAGATAGTGATTGGTAGGGTAGAAACATAATCCAACCATATGCTGTCTACAAGAAGCTCACTGTAAAAATGATAAAATGGGTAGATTCAAAAGGATGGAAAGAAGCCAGGCGTGGTGGTGCACGCTTGTAATCCCAGTACTTGGGAGGCGGAGACCAGAGGATCCGGGTTCGCAGCCAGCCTCAGCTACTTAGTGAGGCCCTCCACAACTTCGTGAGACCCGGTTTCAAAATAAGGTATAAAAAAAAAGATAGGGCTGGGGGTGTAGCTCGGAGGTAGAACGCCCCTGGGTTCAATCCCCGGTACCGCAAAATAAAAAATACAAAAGGATGGAAAGAGATATATCATGAAAACAATAAATGAAATCAGGAGTGGTCATATTAATATCAAAGTATACTTCAGAGCCGAGAATTATAAGCAGAAAGAGGGTACATTATATAATGATAAAGGGATGAATCCATCAAGAGAAGATCGCAATCCTAAATGTATATGCAACAAGATCTGCAAAAAAATTGAACTGAAAACTGATAGAATTGAAAGAAGAAATAAACAGATCCACATATATAGTTGGATTGATAGAACAATGCAATAATCAAACAGCTGGACAGAAAATCAACCAAATATATAGAAGAACTCAAGAGCAGTATCAACTGACAGAATCTAATTGACATTTGTAAGATACTCTATCCAACAGTAGTATCAAAGAGATCCTTTTCAAGCATCCACAGAACATTTACCAAGACAGACCATATCCTGGGCCATCAAACAAACCTCAACAACCCTAAATAATTAAAGTTATGCAGACTGTATTCTGTGACTATGATGCAATTAAAGTAGAACTAACAGAAAGATGATTGGAAAATCTTTGAACACTTGAAAACTAAACAACACACTTCTAAGTAATCCCTAAATCAAAGAGGAAATCTCAAAGGAAAAAAAATTTTTTTTTTTTTTGGCAGTACCTGGGATTGAACCCAGGGGCGTTCTACCTCCGCGCTACACCCCCGAACCTATTTTTTTTTTATACTTTATTTTGAAACCGGGTCTCACGAAGTTGTGGAGGGCCTCACTAAGTAGAGAGAGAGCGAGCTGAGGCTGGCCGCGAACCCGGATCCTCTGGTCTCTGCCTCCCAAAGTACTGGGATTACAAGCGTGTGCCACCATGCCCAACTCAAAGGAAAATTTAAAAAATACATTGAACTGATTGAGATGAAACTACAATATATCACAATTTGTAGGACACAGGTAAAGTGATGTAGAGAGGGAAATTGATAGCATTAAATGCTTTAATGAGAAAAGAAGAAATTTCTTGTTCTATCTGAAGAACTTAGAAAAGAAGAGCAAAATAAACTCAAAGCAAGCAGAAGAAAAGAAATAACACATATGAATTGAAACTAATATAATTGAAAATGTATAACAATAGAGAAAATAAAACCAAAAAAACCTTGAAATGATCAATTAAATTGACAGACACTATCAAAACTGACAGAAAAAAAAAAGGATGTAGATATGGCTATAAAAGGGCATAGAAAGATCCTGACAATACACTATTTCTGTGTTACAACTGTATCAATGTCCATATCCTACTTGTGATATTTTACTATATTTTATAGGATTTTACCTTCGAGGGAAACTGGATACACAGGGGAGCTCTTCATATTATTTCTTATATCTACCCGTGAATATAAAATTTTCTCAAAAGTTTAATTAAGCGGGATGTGGTGGTGCATGCTTGTAATCCCAGTACTTGGGAGGCTGAGACCGGAGGATCCGGGTTCGCGGCCAGCCTCAGCTACTTAGGCCCTCCGCAACTTAGTGAGACCCTGTTTCAAAATAAAGAATAAAAAATAGGGCTGGGGGTGTAGCTTGGAGGTAGAATGCCCCTGGGTTGAAACCCTGATACCGCAAAATAAATAAATAAATAAATAAAAAGTTTAATTAAAATGTCATTTGAGATGGCTCACATCTTTTGTCCTCCTTTTAAAATAAATCAGGGTTGTTTATTTTCTCAGTATTGAATTTTGAGAGATCTTTATATATCCTAGATACAAATCCCTTGTCAGATCTATGATTTGCAAATATCTCTCAGTCTTTGGCTTGACTTTGGTTTTCCTAAGTGTCTTTCATAGAGCAAACATTTGTAATTTTGATAAAACCAGTTCATCAACTCATTCTTTTATGGAGAGTGTTTTTGTTTGTTTTTATAGTTCCTAATTTTCTTTTTTTTTTAATTTTGTGTCATGCAGTT